>CANSZD010000728.1:0-100000 GCA_947648045.1 Beta corolliflora | reverse complement strand
GAAAAAACCGATTATTATTATTATTATTATTATTATTATTATTATTATTATTATTATTATTATTATTATCATTATCATTATTATTATCATTATTATTATTATTATTATTATTATTATCACTATCATAATAATAATAATAATAATAATAATAATAATAATAATAATAATAATAATAATAATACTAATAATAATAATAATAATAATAATAATAATAATAACAATAATAATATTTTCAGTTGAGTTCAACAAAATTAGTTTTAAGCACATTTCAGTTATGTTTAGCAAAACTAATTTCAGTTTAGTTCAGTTCAGCAAAATTTATTTTAATGAAGGAAAAGGAAAAATAGTTTGAGCTTAGTTTGGTTCGGTAAATTTAATTTTGAAAGAATGAGGCATTACTTAATTGATCAATATCCTTATTCCATCTAACACTAGTGGAAAAAACCCTAATTCATCCGGCTAGAATGGGCTTAAGTGATCCGGAAATAAACCGGATCAGTAAAGGGCGGAGCAGTAAAAAACAAAAATTGATTCGGTTCACAATCGGATCAGTTTTCACTTAAGTGATTTGGTGGGTGGAAGTAAACCGGGATAGTTAGCGTACTTACTGATCCAGTTTTCTTCCACCTACCGGATCAATTAAGAGTAATATGATATTAAAAAAATTAAATCACATATTACATACAGTACAAGAGTAAACTTGAATGCAAAAAAAATTAAACTTGAATAAAAAAAATTTAAACTTGAATGCTGGAATTAAAAAAATTAATTATATTTATATATATTGATTTTGATAGTTTATGAATTGAACTTCTCAATGATGTTAGATTTAATATAAACTGCGACACCAATAGTGAACTGCAATGTAAGCAGGGATTAAATAGGACATTTTTTGCAACAACATTTTGACCATCATCAATTACTTGCGACACCAATATTAAACTGCAATGTAAGCAGGGATTAAATAGGACATTTTTTTAGTATTAACCCCAGCATGTTAACACATCTTAGTTGCAACAGCATTTTGACCATCATGTAAGTGTTGGAATATAGTATTCAATATATTTAGTTTGAGAGTTTGAGTGTGGGTCTTTGTCACACATGGAACTGAAGGAATAGAATGTTGTTGTCTTTATATTAACTCATGTGAAAATTATATTAAATTGGATAATGGACTAACTACTTGGGCCAAGTTGAGCTTTGGGCTTGGATTTGAGTTATTAATATACTTGTATATTTCTAATCAAAGACTAGCACTTGGCACGTACACGACGTGCGGGTTAATTAAAAGACTTAACGTTTTGATTAGCATTTAATTTTCTGGCATAACGTTATTTGTGATTCTTTTTCTGTCATTCCTTCACAAAACGTATTCTCTCAAAACCGCTCAACCATGTTCATGGAGGATGGATAATCTTGCTGTAAATCCATTCTTAGATTAGGGAATCCTGAGGGTAAATTAGCAGTTAATCCCATCAGCATAATAGTGGGGCTAATATTATCCTAAGGACATAGAATAACTCGTCCTAGTCTAGTTTCTGTAATTTCTTTTTTTGTTTATGATTGCTGTATTTATAACAGTAAGCCTATGGGACGAGCCGTTTAGAAATGGGGTCAATTGAATAAGTGTCATTGCCGGTAACGTGATGAGACGCATCGGTGTCAAGCAACCAAGAAGAAGATAAAGACTCACCCATCATGTGGTTTGTTTTGGTTTCATTTACCAAGTTCAGTAGAACTTGCACTTGTTCGGGAGTCAAGGAAGCAAGAGGAGTGCCTCCTGCTCCACTACTGGTGTCGGCAGCTGCAGGGACAGTAGTGACGGGTTGTTGTGTGCTGCCAGCCTGCCACAGACAGCATTGGCGCGCGTAGGAGCGATCGCCAGACGATGATCAGGTTCAGTAGCAGCGGATCTAGACGACCCAACAGTGACAGCGGTATTCGAGGAGGAAGTCGTAACTTTCCCATATTTCAATTCATGCCACGCAACCCTCTCATGGAGTTTGAAGCATGTAGACACCTCATGATCCCTTTTCTTGCAATGAGAGCAGACAAGTTTTTATTTGTCGGGGTGATCATAGGAACCCTTGACTGCGAAAACATGAGCATCCTCCACCACGGCCTAATCATGAGGCGGCATACAAATCATCATCTACTCTAATAAAGAATTATGGAGTTTCTCCTGTTCGTGATCGGCATCAAAGTGGCCCACTACATCACACGTGGATATGACACAAGTGCAATCGTGAAGTGGTTTGAGACACGCAAGATCATCGTATAAGGCCATCAGTTGGTTGTAATAATCCTCCATAAACATGGACTTCAATTGTTTGCAAGCGGTAATACGAGCCCTTAATTATTGAAACCGAGGACCATGCGTCCATGCGCCACACAAAAACGCTTCTCTAAATACACCCAAAGAGGGCGTGCCTCCTCATGATACGGGATGGAGGCGGCCCATTTTGAATCCATACTTCTCACCATCCATGAGACAAGCATAGAATTGACCGTTTCCCAATCCAACATCTTCGTTTTCTCCGTAGGTTTGTTGATACTTGATAGTTCCATCGACAAAAACAAATTTTCGGCAAGCTTTAAGCGATAAAGTCATTGCCCTAGCCCATGCTAAATAATTATCTCCTTGCAAGATTACGTGAGTAACCAAATTACCGGGTTGATCTCCGGATCCCAAGTAATAGGGTAGAGTGGTGTCAATTTTGCCTCCTTCGGCCATGGCAACATAATTGTGTGGTGGTAACAGCTACGAGGAGCAAGCGTGAGGCGGTTGTGTGAAGGAGAACAAAGCAGCGGCGATCGATAGTTCAAAGAAAATAGGGTGGATCTAATACCATGTTAAATATGATCCTGGGCCACACCCTTCATAAGGAGAAAGAGTCAACTTTACAAGACTGGTAAGGAGGTTTCACCTTAAAACCATATGGCAATAAGGGCAGTAGCCCCTTTCGCATTATAAAGTGAACTCATCGATAATGTGGCCGGGACACTTACGTGTGTTGTGCGCTATACATCATAGATTCAGCACTCCACCTCACATATGAGGTCCCTTTTTCAATTGACCTAGAGTAAATTAACTATTTCAGCTGTGTGCCTAACTCTAATACTATGTCAGGATTGAACTCCTTATATATGTTGTATTACGTAATCAGTAAAGGTTAAATACAACCTAATCTAGTATTGGGACTAAGTTAAGCTAAACCAATATACAATAATATAATAATTACACATAATATGGGCCTGACAATTACTCCAGTGCGCCGCCTAGTATGCCCCTGTTCGCAGCTAGTAGCTGGTTGTCCTAGCTACTGCTATTCTTTTCCTTAATTTTTCTCTCTCTTTTGCTTACGCCACTTCGACTGCTTGTGGATGTGCTGATGCTTCCCTTATTTGGGTGGTGGTGGTTGTGGTGGTTGGTGAGTTGCAATCTTACAAGGTTCTTATTTCGATTTGTGGTGGTAGTATTTTTGCTTGTTGTATTATTTTGGGTTTATATGGGTTTGTTTAAGGTGGTGATGGAGGTAGCATAAAAGTGGGTTTTTTTCTGGTATTTGCGAGTGGTGGTGGTGGATTGGTGGGCGCTAGTGATTGGTGTTCTAGTTAAGAATTGGGGCCTCACAATCACTAGGACACTAGCTAATATGCCTTTCTCTCATGCCTTTCTTAGTTCGTGGTAAGAGGGACGAGAAGTGGAAGGTGAGATTTTTGGACTCTGGAACATAGGAAATTTAAAATGATGAAGATGGACATGGAGCTCTCAGTTTGTAAGAGGATGCAAATATGGGTTTTCGTTTTGTTGATAATGACCCTATTTTCTATGAAGGATGGAGATAGAAGAAAAGAAATGGAGATGAATATGCAGGATGATGAGTTTGCAAGGAGGTGGAAGCGGAGGATGTGGTGGTTGGTGCAGTCGCGCAGGTGCAAGGGGGAAATGGGTGGGTCAAAAAGGGAGAGTGGTGGCAGATGGTGGCGAAAGGGGCAGGGGGCTGGGTGGAGGGAGAAAGAAGGAGGAAGAGAGATATAGAATTGGGTCAGATAGGTTTAATTAAGAGGTTAATAAGGGATTAGCCTAATTAGGGGTTAATGACTAACGAAGTTAACGAACGTTAGTCATTACGGGCATCCTGTGGATTTTTTGAACATTTAGAGGTATATGATGGTTTCTGAAACCTGTAGGAGTATATTGTGAATAATCTTATCAAATGCTACCTCAATTTATACATGCAACATATTGCTTTTCTGGATATTTCATAATACTTGCATCATTTCTCTTATTGGCAAATTCTTATACAAAGAAAAGCTTTATTTAATTATTTAAGACACGTCATGCTTTTCACACACTCTCCTCCTCCTTGGTTTATGTGTCATTTGCCAATGTTGCATATATAAAGAAACGAAGGAAGTATATATATTATGGCATGACAATCCTACGTGGCGTTCTCAATGCTCCAAAAAAACTTCCTTATATATATACAATGATATGGATTCCAATTTTATTTAAATTTAAAGCTTGTTGTTGCCTAGCTTAAATAAAAGATTTTTAGGAGTCATGGCAAATATCTATTTATATTACAAAAGGAGTTCGATGCGCCTAGAAAATCTCTTCTAGTTGAGTATTATAATTGTGAACTTAGTGGTTATTACTCCCTCCATCTCATGACACATTTTAATAGTTTGTGTTGCTTGCTATGTGCAAAGACTATTTGGCTAAGCCAACTTCTTAGTGATCTTGGTTATTTCTTGCGTTGTCCTGTTGTTATGTATTGTGATAAATTGCTAATGTTTTGTTTACTTATCTTACTAATATAATCGACTAGAACATGATCCTATCAAACATATCGATATTGATTACAACTTTGTTCTGACATGCTTGCGATCGAAATGTGTGTAGTATTGTTTATGTTCCTACACGACGAGTACACGGTTTTCAGGTTGCTGAAATGCATTTCTAATAATTTGTTAACAAGACATTGACCCAAAATGTCTATAGTTTCACCCTGCAGAGATTAAGGGAGTGCATTAGGGTATGTTTACATGTAAGAATAATGTAGTCTTTTCATCATTCAAGGTCTTGTATATTCTGTATATATAGGGCCAAGGCTCCCTAATATAGGTGAGCCACGTTAATCATAAATATTCATGCAATAACATGTTTGATCTTTGCCATCTCTATATTTACGCAGACAACAAATAAAAATAGAACTATTGCGAATGTAGAAACACTTGAAAGGATTCCAAATTTGCAACCTCTTATTAAATCTTTTGGGAAAATTCTCAATGGTACCATCCAAGTATTGACTTTTGCCAATGGTACACAATTTTTAATTAGCTTCCCAATGGTATCATTATAATATTGACTTGTTTAATATTGTGATCAAATCGTTAAACAAACGTTAGATGATGACCCCCTCACCTGTTTCTCTTTCATTTTGCTATTTTGAGCTTCACTGCACTATATCCCCAAGTATGTATTCATCTGCTACTCCCCATATTGGATACTGTTGACCCATGATGTATCTGCTTGGATTCCTTTCTTTTGGAGGAGAGAGGAAAACATCAGTAGGCTGAGCACGTACCACCACCATCGCCATGGATTCTCTCCTTCTTCAATCTATCTCCTCCCAGGTGCAAATTTGCAATATTTTGTCTGTATTAATCGAGTGAATGGAAGAATATGATTAGATTAAGTTTTGACTTGTTGCTGGTGAAAATTTGAGTTGGAAAATTGTGGATCCGAAGTCTTAGGGTTCGTTTTATCTCCCGGTTCCAATTTTTTGTTTTTATGATTTTAGAACTATATGATATGAGTTGTATAATAAGGTTAAAATTAGTCGTATTGATAGTAAACATGCTAATTTTGAAAACTGACAACAGAAAACTGGAAACTACTTTTTCTGGTTTCCATATTTTTGTTTTTGGTTTTCGAAAAAACTTAAAAGTGGAAACAAAAAACGATAACGAACGGGCTCTTAGCTCTTATGTCTGTTTTGCTTTTAACCGGAATTTTATTTTTTTTAAAATAATGTTTAATTGTTTATAGGTTTTGAAGAATGAATTTGGCATATTTGATTTGGATTTGGTCTGTTTTCTTCTACATCATAATGTAGTATTATTACTTTGTGTGTTCCAGAGATTTTGAAGGATCTTCTATCTTGATTCTTGTATGTTGTAATTTCTCTAATATTTATGGAGTATGGTTGTTAATGGACGTTCCTGTTTCAATGGAGATAAGCAATGGCGAGCCCGTGATAAAGGAAAATAAATTAGGGATTTCGGATAGGATTTTCACAATTTTTATGAAACTGCAATTATAACAAGCATACATGTAACATTTGTTTAACGATTTGATCACAACACGCAACAAGTCAATACTATAATAGTACCATTGGGAAGCCAATTAAAAGTTGTGTACCATCGACAAAAGTCAATACTTGGATGGTACCATTGAGAATTTTCCAATCTTTTTTTTATCTCGAGTAATTTATAATTTAGTTTAGAGGGTAGTGGGTTTGAAATTTTTTGCACAATTTTTGTAACCAAACTCAACTAAAAAGTATGTTCTTGAAGCCAATCTATATTACTCACATTCATCTAAATTGTCAATTGAATCATATCTTAATGTCTTTAAATCATGGTCCAACGTATAGGAAGCTTGGAATTTAATTCAACTGCCCCTGTCTATTTCTATTGAGTGTGAGTTAAAAACCCTTGCTTCTCTTGGTCTAGAATGGAGTTTTTTTTTCCCTTTTGTGTCTTTCAAAAAAAAAAAAACAAATCGAGAAGAAAGCTCCATCAGCAGCAAGTGAATTCTTCATTATCTCCCCATCCCTCTTCAAAGCCATGATCAACCCTTGTTCCACTCTGACCCCATCTCCAACCGTATCCGGCCACTAGATCGAAGATTAGTAATGTTGATTCATCTTTCATAGAAAACTCTGCATAGGTTATTATTGTAGGGATCATACGAGACATCGGGCAAAGGGAGACTAGATATGGACATATGGGGTTGGGTTCTCAAAAATTAATCTTTACCAAAGATGCTCTCCATGCAGAATTACTAAGATGATTTTTACGTGAATGTCATCTAGCTTAGTTGGTAAAGTCTTGTGGGAGTGTTACCCAAGACACTGGGATCGTACGATCTACATCTCATCACGGTTAGTGTTCAACTGTTCATTTACACAACAACAAAAAGACCAAGACGATTATTATAAGATTTTGTAAAACTAAAGGGGATTACTCAGGGGTTGAGAATAGCCCAGGAATCGGGATAAAGGAGAAGACTGTATCATCATTTTGAAAGATGGTCAAAAGGCCATCATTATGATCGATAACAGCAACTATCATGAAGATTTTTTATAGTGGTTTCATCATCCAATGCAGGGAGCTGAGGAAATCCATCAGGAAGATGATCATTGAGTTCGTCAGTACAAAAGAACCAATTCAAGTTGGCGGATGTTTTAGCAAAGTCTCCAACTTTTATGTCTAATAATTACGTAACTAGCAAAATTTTTTGCCCCAAACCCCTAGTTACTGGCACTGCTTAGACTTTGTCACTTCGGATGTATTATGTCTTAAAGCCATGATTCTTAATTAATCTATCTACAACTTCGACCCACAAAACAATCTTCATATCACCATCATAGTGCTCAATGCCCGGAGAGTGAGGGATAAATTCGGTTGGTTAGAGCTCCTCCCGGTTTCGGGGATCCCCGGATTGATTCTCATCCCCGCCTCGTGGCTCTCTAAACACCAAAAAAAAATTATGCTCAATGCCCGATAGTGGAATTTTTTCGGAAAAAAAAAATCTAAATACTTCCCTTTTTAAGTTGCACTTTGACTTTCACGATTGCCAACACGATATTTTGTCCATTAATATATCTAATTATTTACAAATAGAGATTTTGAAACACGTTAATAGTTATATAATACACATTGAAAAAGATCCAAAAACATCTTAGACACTTACATTTTAATTAACATATTCATCTCAAATAACAAAGGCTAAAAAAAGTAAAGATTAAATAATAAAACCAACTTCTGTTAGTTGTATTTTATATTTTATATAAATGGTTCACTATCAAACTAAGATTGAATTGGGTTAGTGTACAATTTCTATATTTCTAGTACTACAATGTTATGTTGCTGTCTAGTACTCTAATTTTTACAAGGCTAGTTGCAGAGTTCCTTGATAAAAATTAGTAAATTAATAACTCAAATGTTGTTAAATTTTGGAAAGTAAAAGCAAAATCATACCTTCTAGTCTTGAATGACGATGTGAGTGTCATCAAACTAAAATTAACCACTTATGTTAATTGATTGATTAATATGAAGAGGTAAGTGATTATATAATTTTGATGTTCGAGTACTTAATTTCAACTTGACAATCGACATACTGCAACCATGCCCTCATATGCTTTTGTAGTTGAAGAGAGGAGGGTCTCCTAACTCGTCTTGTATACCCAAAAAAACCAGAAGATACTACTACTAATTGATGAGGTGAAGATGATATGACAACCAAGATATGGAGAAGAAAAGCTGAGAATGAAAGCAATGATGCTCTAGCAAGAAGCCTAATCAGGAAACGAAGACGATGAAAGTGTTCAATTCGAACAACATTGGCAGAGGGCAGTGGCCGATCTGAGATTTCACAGCAAGGAAACTCACCATCGTGACTCGTGATATAGAATGAAATTGATGGAAGTTTGACCATCGCCAAAAAAACTCGACGGTCAAGGATGACAACACACACTGATGGCGGTAAGGGGAGCTGAATATAGGATGTGGGTTGAGGCAATCAAAGAAGTTGGATGGCTGAAGATCCACCACAGCTATGAAATTCAATAGCTACATCTCAGAAGTCGGATAATACAAAAGAGTTGAAGATGCAACTCTGATGATTTCTTATTGAAATAATCTGAAATGTTGAGAGTCGACAAAAACAGAAGGTGGCTGCGGCTGCCATAGCTGAGCTTTACTTGGGGTTTCCAGTTTTTCTTTTCTTTTCATTTTGAGGCTAATGGGTTCTAGGGAAGACGTGGAGCCTCTCTCTCGAATCCTTTCTTTACTGCTAAAGCTACCCCCTCTATTTACTTCTTCTCCTTCCATCATCCTCCATTTCATCCAATCAATAACCATAAATCAGTCGTATACAAAATCTAATTTCCCTACAATGTAGGTTATTGCAGGGAAATTTGATTCCAAAATTAATGAATCACATAAACAAAAAAAATGCACAATTTATTGATCGTTTTAGGCTAATTATCAAACAATTAGCACGTGTATGACATTTCATGTCATCCACTCCACTAACTGTGTATACACAAACATATATACATGCTACTGCAGCAGCTCATTACAAAAACTAGATGAGGCTGCTCGCTATATTGTTACTTAAGAGTTCAGATGATAAGATTCTATATCATTTCATTTCTAAGAAAAGAACAAAGAGAAAACCTCAAAAAAAAAGGGGGGGAAATAACTAATAACTCTCAAATAAGGTGGTGTTACCTTTCAAGTTTTGCATTTCAGCTTCCTATGGGGTTTCAAATCCACCACCATTACCGTAATGTTATCCTTGCTCCCCTTTTGTAGAGCAAGCTTCGCCAGATAATCTGCTGCAGCTTGAGCAGCTGGATCAACACTTTTTCCCCGTTCCAAAGACATGCTTGCTACATTCTTTTTATGCCACAATAATATTCGCCTCCGTGCTGCTTCACAGGCTTCTTCATTTGTCATCACATCCCATAAGCCGTCACTAGCTAAAATGAGGCAATCATCATCCCTTGACCTTGGAACAACCATTACTTCTGGATCTGGAATAATCCATGGCTTTAGATATCTATCCCCTGGAAATGCAAATTAAAGTTCAAAAAGTATAAGCAAACTGACAAAAGTGTACTGCTTATCTCAGACGCAAGTAAATATATCATTTCTGTTCAAAATTGTTGAATTAACAGAGCGTGATTAATCAGCCATACAAAGGAACAACAACTATGTTACTTGCACTCGGGTACTGATGTCGGATACGAGAAAGTATCCAGGTGTCCAAATCAGCTATGCCCAATTTAAAGTGCTAAATAACCATAAACATGTCAAAGTGCCGACAATCCGACGTAGGTATTTGAGGTAAAATTGAAGAGACAACGTAGCAGGACAAGATGACAAAAGCAAAAGCCAGTAATAAGCAAAATTTTAAACAAGATTCCAACAGTAAGTCCACTTGAAAGTAAAAATCCAAGCCATCCAATCATACACATTCCTTGCCTTTGCTTCCTTACTTTTCTACTAATGCAAATGCCAGATTCTAACTATCTTTCTTATCTCAGCAACTAGCATTTCTCAAAGCTTAGAAGTTAAAGTTGCTTAAGCTATGGAAATATGAATCATGATATTGAGATGGCTTCACAAATTAAAAAAATTCACAGCCCATTCAACCATAGATATCCTCACTAACAAAGGGTAACTCTTCCCTTGCTCTACTCAAAAAAGAAGCCTAGAAGTCCATTTTCCGATATGCATACAAGCATATTCTGCATCCCAGGAATTTCACAGCATGGGGAAGCTTTCTATTTTGTGTTTGGTTGGGGAAATACCCTTAACCCCAGAAAGTCATGTTCAGATTTCCCTCTCTTTCCTTACTGTAGGAGATAGATTGTAGTTGTTGAGGTTATAAGGTGGAAAAAGATATCTGTTATTTCAGGAAGTAATGCCACATTTCCCTTTAATACGCCACCTCTTCTCAATGTCTTTTTTTTCATCTTGCTTTCCCCTCCCTCTCCAATTCTTTTGGCAAGGAACCAAACAGAAAATGAAATTGGAAAGCTTGGGTTCTGTTCAAATTTAATACTCTGAGCCAAACACAACCTAAGTTCCCCTACACTACATAGAGCATCTTGCCATTTTACCGAGGGCCCAAAAAGAAGTGGAGCACCCGGGAAGAAAAGTACAAAAAGAAAGAAAAGAAAGCAATTCCTTATAAGTAGTGAGCACTTTCTTAAGGAAGTGACAATGGAGCCCACATGTTTCACCAAAGATCTCCACATAGGCACACTAGCTTCCAACCAATGCACCAGGCATCTAATACCATTGCTGAACTTGGAACCTGGCAACATCACCAGAAGTTGAATGGCAATCAAATCAACTTTTTATCACCCTTATGGTCTTTCTTCCATCTGATTCTAAAATTCTATTAGAAAAGCTGTTCCCATTTCCACTGAAAACTGAGAAAACAAAGTTGCACTAAGTTAAGACCAAACAATGTTTATGCGGAACATCAATTAACAACCCACACATACATCCCCCTAATCCATATTGGTGCATATTGGGGGACAAAAACATATACAGCTTTAACCCAAGCTAGAAAAAGGATGTCGATCATATAGCACATAATATCTTCACATAGAAAAATATCATTCCATATGGCATGCTTGGATTGGGGGTAATGTATAAAGAGAATAATAGAAGAAAAAAGAAAGCAATTGAAGGTAGATGGAGGTGGAGATAGATGTGATAACTAATTTAGAGAAGGAAGAATTATTGCCCTCATTTTGGAAATAACAGTTACCCACCCTCTCTCTAGGTAATCCGTTACCCCCAAAATGAGGTTAATAGTTCCCCTTTCCATCTACTCCTTCCATTATAAATAAATTTAACTTCAATTTCTTCATTTAGTCTCCATTATTCCCATACTGCATCACCCACAATCCAAACATGCCCTCAATATCTTGCAGGAGATCAATATGTGAAACAACTAAATTTTCACACATTATTGTTCCATAGAATAATTAGAGTTTATGAAACATCAAAAAAGGTGATATAGATTGCAAACAAGAGTCATCGCATTTCAACTCTCATCTATCTGGATGGAGCTAAAATTCCGTGCAGCAAAGGTAGTCTGTAAAGACTTAAGTGCATCTCTGTAATGTTAGCTCATTTCTAATACCAAGCCTTGCTTTTATGACTTCTTTAAAACCCCAAAAGCAGCGAATTGTGACTATTCAAACAGGAAGACCAACAAAGACTCATAATGACGGATCTTGGCTACTTGGCATTCAGTAACAGAAGCTATAATATCTAAATCAATAGGAGTATAATCAACTTTGTTCGAATTAAAAATCTAACATAGATTTTTTAAGTTTCTTTGCACCATATAAGAAACAACTAGTGTTTAGGCATTTTACATTAAAATTATAACACCAAATATTATTTGGTTTAGTGGTTAAGACATTAGTACACAAGCTTGAGGTCATGGGATCAAATCTTATACCATGCATAATCTAATTTTTTTTGTTGAATGTGGAGTACATAAAGTCAAAACTCTAAGGGATAGCGCCACGTGGCACAGTTCCTTGTTGAGGAACACCTTTTAATATATTAGTATAGATAGATTACAACCAGATCAGCAAGAAGACCAAAATTATGCATTAGAGACATGAATAATTGCACCATGTAAAAAGACTAACCAAGGGATCTTGACATTGCAAGAACACCAAAAACACGGTAGCCATTCCACTGTATGACCTTCCCATCTGCAGCTTCTATCCTATCCCATTCATCTTTGCGGTCAGGCTAGAGACAAAAGAAAGGTCAAATGGTAATCAATCATCACAGTCACTGGAGTAAGAATAACAAATTCACAAAACCTCACATATAAGCTTACTTTATGATCAACTGATAGCGGCATGGGTGCTTTTGCACGACAGAGCACTGCTCTTGAATCACCACAGTTAGCAACTAGGATATGTGTTGAACAAACAACAGACACAATAGCTGTCGACCCAACAGTCTCAGGTGCGATGGGTTCAAGACTAGCCTCACATCCATCATCATTCCCCTCAGGACGGTCTTTATTGACTCCTCCAACCTCAGCATCAATTTTAAGGAAAGCACGAGAGAATGCTTTTTCCCACTCCTTCCCTGAGTTATCAATAATACTTCCATTTCGGGGACCCATCTTCATAGATTCTATCTCTTCAGCCAATGCAACATGGAGACGATCGCGGCAATAGTCAGCAACCTAGGCAAAAGAGTTTCAAACAATATAATTAACTTATCTGCATAATAACAACCCTCTGTACACAAAAAAAAGCACAAGTGTCATCATTAAACAATGAAAGAAAGACGAAATGTCAACAGCAGGTTAAAAAACACGCAGATATCTTGATTGCACCGTGGCCACAAGTGGATCAAACACATCTGCAGTAAACTGGAGAAACAATACAGCAGGACTTGTGCAGTTGTGCTTATAGACCATGGACCCCAAGAATTTAAGCAAGTTGCTACAACAAAAGGCTTATGTTGGTGCCTTCAAATAGAGTAACTTGATGTTGCAACGGCCCAATAAGACAATCTAGTTATTCAATAAGTCCAAAGAAAAATATTCCTAAAAAACACCTCTATGAATGCATCAATACAAAAATAACAATAGTATTTTTAAGTTCGTATAGAAAAACAACAAAAGAAAACTGATGAGTTCGTAGTTTACCTGAGAACCTCCGTGTCCATCATAAACACCATAAAAATGAGCCGTCTGACTCAAACTTGGACTCATTCCGTTAAACATGTGGTCACCGGCCAAAACTTTCATTGGGAGCTTCTGGAAACATGGTACAGCAGTGAGAGCATCTTCCATCTCCGGTCTCCTCCCACAGATGGATGTGAAACCCCAAAGAGGCACAGAATCCATTTCAAATATGCAATGGCTGCTCATTGTTCTAACTATCTTTTCCGACGATGCTTCGAGAAGACCCATCGTCGTGTTTTGATCACGTCCATGACTATCATCCACATCAAGATCCTCTGCAACTGCAAATACATCTCCAACAGGTTTCAACATAGAACTTGATCCCATGGTATTGGACTCTTGGAGAGCAACTGAATGGATGCTCTTCTCTGTATCACTTGAGGTTGGTGAATTTGTATCGGAATTAGACTCTGCAGCTAATAATTCCTCGCCATTAATACTGCTATTTTCACTAGCCAAAGACTGTGAGCAGGACAAACAATCTTCCTTCCTAACTTCCTGATCAATGTCATCACTAGAAACACCAGAACCGTGATTGGAGTCAACCACCCTCGATGATTTAGGCTCTTCCTCATCATTCTTAACACAAGCATATTCTACAGATGAGCTAACTTTGGCAGCAGGCTCATCATTGCAACTAAAAACTTTACCCCCCAATTCCATCAGGCACCAAAAGTGCTCTTGTTTCAGATTTATCTGACGGTAAGCTATAAGAATTTGCTTTAAGAACAAGCCCTGCAAGCTGCAGTGGTGTATTAACAGCCTTCTCCTCACTAACAAGATTGCCAATCATCATCGGCATGCTAACTGCTTCCTGCATAAGCTCCATCTATCATACCAATATTTAAGAGTTCACTTCTCTACTTCTCTACCCACTTCTGTATGTTCATACGCGTTGATCATAACACACGGATAAGCGATCCAGTGACACACCAAATCCTCAACCACTCAACACCAAGGCAGAAACTACCAAGTTCATCGAAGGCGAGATACTACAACTATATAAGCAACAAAATACATCTGAATCTATTCAAAATCACCTTATCCTCTCTCCTCACTTCTCCCCACTTCAATGCCCAGAAAAAAAGTCCAGCACCAAAGACCAAGGAAGAATCTGATCAGTTTCAGTGGAACAGAAATAAATGGAAACCCGTATCTACTTCAATCTTGTACACTTGTTCTAAATCCCAAAGATCAGTTCATATGAACCAATTAATAAATGTACACTTTTTTTAAGTGTTAACCCAGAAATCTCTAGATACTGTTTCTTTTCAACTAACCTTCATCAACCAAATCAGAACAGAAAACTAACAACCCAACAAAACCCAAATCTTTTTTCAGCTAACCTAACTACTGATCCAGGAAATTTTGCAAGAACCCAACAAAAAGCAAAACTAATTATTTATATAATTCCAAAATAGCAAATAACAAAAGGAAGGAAAAACAAAATGACTACATGAAAATAAACTACAAATACAATGAAATTAATATTCACAAGAATGCCCTTCTTCTGATAATAAAGTCCACTGTATGTTACCCAGATCTGAGGCAATTAATTTCAGCCTCTTTCTTCAATGAACACTCTTCAATCTTCTTTACCTTTCAACTTCAACAAATCCCAATCAATCTATCCAAGAAATTAAAAACCCAGATATGAAAAAGAAAATTCAAAGTTAATAATATCTAAATTTACTATTACAACAACTTCTATGCAAAAAAAATATATATATATATATATGGGTAGTGGAAAATTTGATTAATTAAGGAGAGATATAAGATGTGAAAACAGAGTTGCTTACCAGCATAAAAGAGAGGGAGAGAATGGGGAGAAGAAGCAACAGAAAAAAGCAAGAAATTTTGGTTTTTTACGAATTATTTTAATGTATGAAATGTGAATTTCTACTAAATTTGTTGGAAGTATTCAATTTTTTAATCAATGGAATTTAGAAAGTGAAAGGTATTGAAGCCCAAAATTATATTTTAAAAAGATGGAAAGGAGGAAAAGGAAATAATTATGACAGAAAAATAAATAAATTAAAGTGAGAGTGACAATGGATGATGAAGGACATACACGTGTCCACCACGCGAAAACGAGAAAGTGTAATTTAGGTGAACGCAATTTCCTTTTTGCTTGTTTCACTAAACTGTCGTGAAATCAAAACAAAAAAGGATAAATACAACCCAAATTCTAACACCTCCTCTTCCTCTCTTCTTTCCTAAACCCTAGCCTCCATTGTCAATTTTGAAGGGGCTCCATCTAATCTTATCTGTGGAAAGCCCCAAATCTTTGTTTCTTTTAAATTTTTTTGTTTATTAGGTTATAATAATGTTTCCCTCGAAAAAAAGGGTTATTCACCTTCGAAAGACAAGGTTTTTTCGATCTCCTTCGAAAGACAAGGTTTTTCGATCTCGCCGAAAGATAGGGTTTTTCGAACTCCTTCGAAAGACAACGTTTTATTTGCGTTTAATAGGGTCTCCAGTTATGCGGAGCTACGATTGATGTTTATTGATCGGATTCGGATTACGAAATCAACACAAGAATTTTCTTCCCCATAAAATTATGAAGCGACGACGGATCCACTCAAAAAGTTGTATGAGACAACAAAACGAGAATTTGTCGAATTGTTATATCTATATATTTCGATTCTCAACCCTTCACCAGTTAATTATTGTTTTATTTTGTTCAATCTGTTTTCAATATCGTTAATTGTCAATTGTAGATGTTGTATGGCTTTAATTAATGAAATATAGTGTCCTTTGGGACTTCTTTCAAAAAAAAAAAAGTAAACAAGCAAATTTTGTTGGTTATTTATACCTGTGTTTTTTCAACGCGTCTTGCATACAACCGGCCACACGCGAAATTATAGGTGTGGCCGCGCGCGACACACTGTCAGCCAGTCATCCCATTTTCAAATGGTCATATCTCACTCGTTTCTCATCGGAATCGATCTTTTGACCAGGCGTTGGAAAACTATTGAGCCAAATTTTCATCTCCAACTTGAATATTTCCAAAATATTAAGTTTTTTGTGAGATATGACCTTTTGAAGTTGACCCTTGTGCACAAACCCTTATGAACAAATGGAGTTACTCTTATGAGCAAATGGAGTTACTTGTATGAATATATGGTTACTCTTAGCAATAAAGGGGTATTACTCTTATAAACAAATGTGGTTACTTTTATTACAAAAGTGAATACTAATCAGTTTACTTTTATGAACGAATGAGGTTACTCGTATGAAGAAAATGGGTTACTTTTGTAAACAATTGGGGTTACTTGATCAAATAGGGTATTGTATGATTAAATAAGGTTAATATTGTGGACTAATGAGGTAACTCATAAGAAAAAACGAGGTTACTTTTGTGAACAATTGAGGTTACTAGTATGATTAAATAGGGTCGTCTTATTATTTAGTGAGGTTACTTATATGAAAAAATGGGGTTAATTTAGTGAACAATTGGGGTTACTTGTATGATTAAATACTTAAGTGAGGTTGCTTTTATGAACGAATGAGGTTACTCGTATGAAATAATGGAGTTACTCGTATGAATAAATGGGGGTTACTCGTATGAAATAATGGGGTTACTCGTATGAATAAATTGGGGTTACTCGTACGATTAAATAGCATCATCGTATGATTAAATGAAATTACTCTTTTGAACGAATGAGGTTACTCGTATCAATAAATGGGGTTACTCTTATGAACGAATGGGGTTACTCATTTGGATAAATCAGTTTACTCTTATAAATAAATGAGGTTACTCGTTTGAATAAATGCGGTTACATTTGTGAACCTTTGGGGTTAATCGTATGATTAAATGAGGTTACTCATATGATTTATTGAAGTTACTTGTATAAATAAATGAGGTTACTAATATGAATAAATGAGGTTACTAGTATGAATAAATGAGGTTACTCATATGATTAAACAAGGTTACTCCAAAAAACTAAACGAGGTTACTGCAAAAAAATAAATGGTGTTACTCATATAATATTTTAGGGTTACGCATAACAATAGAAGTGGTTACTTTTATAAACAGAATGGTGTTACTTATGCAAATAAAATGGGGTTACTCATATGATTAAGTGGGGTTACTGGTATGAATAAATGAAGTTTCTTTTACGGTTTTTTCACCATATACCCCCGACAAATTAAAAAATTCACCATATACCCTCAATGTTCCAAAAATTCACCATATACCCTTGAGTTTTCGAAAACGTTCATGAAATGCCCTTTTTCTAACTTCCGTTAACTCTCCGTTAGCTTTATTTACGATTTTGCCATTACTAACCCTAAACCCTAATTCTAATCTAACCCTAACCCCAATCTAACCCTTACCCCTACCCTAATCCTAAACCTAAACCTAAACCTAAACCCTTACCCTTACACTAAACCCCTAACCCACCCGGCCCACCACCCCTCCACCCCCGGCCCCAACCCCCACCCCCTCCCCCTCCCCTCCACCGCCGCATCCCCTCTCCCTTCCACCGCCGCATCCCTCCTCCCCTCCCTCTCCCTCCGCCGCAGCCCCTCCCCCACTCTCCCCAGCCCCGCAACCCGCGTAGCCCGGAAATTCAAAGCCCCCCCACCCCTCCTCATCCCCTCCACCGTCGCATCCCTACCCCCTCCCCTCCACCCCAATAGTGCCGAGCCACGGCTTCCCCCACCCCTCGCAGGCCACGACCACCCTATACCCACCCTCGAATGATTTCGTCTTCCTCTTCGCTCCTTCGATCCGGGTTGCTCGGATCCGGGTTGAATCGACGGGGAATTCGACGGGGAGAGGGGAAGGGTGGGGTTAGGGGAATTCGACGGGGAGGGGGGGGGGGGGGTAATCGACTGGAGAGGGGAAGGGTGGGGTTAGGGGAATTCGACGGGGGAGAGGGGAAGGGTGGGGTTAGGGGAATCGACGGGGTTGGGGGGGGGGGGTGGGGTAATCGACGGAGAGGGGGGGGGGGGAATCGACTGGGGAGGGGGAAGGGAGTGGGGGAATCGACGGGGAGGGGGAGGGGGGGTGGGGGCCGCGCCGGTGGAGTAGGGGGGGGAGGGGGGGGGGGGGTGGGGTGGTGGAGGGAGGGGGAGGGGGGTGGGGGGTTGGGAGGTGGGGTGGAGGGTCAGGTTAGATTAGGGTTAGGGTAAGGGTTAGGGTTAGATTAGGGTTTGGGTTAGATTAGAATTAGGGTTAGGGCTTAATGATGGCAAAATCGTAAATAAAGCTAACGGTGAGTTAACGGAAGTTAGAAAAAGGGCATTTGGTGAACGTTTTCAAAAACTCAAGGGTATATGGTGAATTTTTGAAACATTGAGGGTATATGGTGAATTTTTTAATTTGTCGGGGATATATGGTGAAAAAACCGTTTCTTTTATTATTAAATGGGGTTACTCATAAGTTTAAACGATATTACATAAGGTTACTCGTATGATTAAGCAGGGTTACTCAAAAAAAAATAAACTAACAATTCCCCATTAATTCCCACAACAAAGTTCAACGAGTGCAGTGAGTACAATGTACAAGCATACTATCAACATCTCACCAAACACACATAAAAATCCCATTTTCTCTCTCCACTCCATCGTCAACCACTCAACCCCCAAAAGATCTCCATGGATGTACTCTATCCTCAAAGACCACCTCAATCATCAGTCTCACCATCCTCAAGATTAAATCATGACGCTCCGATCTTCGTCCCAATGAAATTCTATCAAATGATCGAAGATTTCTCCGATCAGTGGTGGGACTTTGTTCATTTCTGTCCCTTCTTCAGCGACTACTGGCTTCAAGATTACTTCCATGATGTCGATTAAATCGACGATCTTAAGCTCCTCGATTGTGATGCTTTCTTCGATCAAAATCTCCATAATTCAGTCTCGAGTGTCAAAACTCCTTGGGGAGGGAGGAGGAGGAGAGAGAAAGCGCTCTAGGATTATTGGCATGATTTTGAAAAATCAGAACATATTACTCCGCTTGGGCTTTATATATGGGCCGGCCACACGCGAAATTTCCGGTGTGGCCGGCCATACATAAGAATTTGTGGTGTTTTTTATAACAATTTTTATTTTTATGTGTTTTTATTTAGATACAACATTTCCTTTTTTGGTAAAGGTTTTAAATGGGGCTCAGTTTTAAATCAATTTGACCATCTTATCCTCATTTTACCTACCTTACATGTAAAAGACATGGGCAATTGGGTCAAATGTCACTCTCTCTCCTCTTTCCTTATTATTCATGCAAAAAGGCATTTGTTGTACTTAAAAAAATAGAGGTAGTATACTACTATACTGTTTGGCTTTTATGTTTGTTAACTCATATTTTTCATGATTAACTAGTGTTTGACTCTGTGCAATGCCTTAAGTTATTTTTGCAATTGTGTCAACGCATAGAGAATAAGTTACTATTTATTAGTTGGAATTGGAAAATATGGTTTCATATAAGAGACTGTAGACACATAATCGTGTCTCCCCATTTGAGGGTCCAATGATGAAACATACCGCGGTATTAGTTAGCGCAACCCAACGGAAGAGCAATCCGAAAAGCAAACCCAAAATTAATTTAAATTGTGTTTTGAAATATTATTCTAAAGCCCAATTAATTATTCATGATAATTAATTGTATTTTAAGCCCATAAAATATTTTAAGTCCATTTAAAGTATTTTAAAAGCCCAATTATTTATTTATTATTTTTAACAAATATTTTTATTATTTTTAATAAATATCAGATTTTTATTCCGTAAAATTCAATCTCAGGATTTTAAGGATAGAAAATTATCTTTAAAAACGTGTTTAATGAAAAAGGCTAGCAAATGAGCTGGATGCAGGAGCTGCGCCTAGCGCGCCACGTGAGTCCAGCACATTTGTCGAGCTGTGTCAGGCGCGCTAATGTGCGCCTGACACGTGGAATTGTGACACACACAGAGTCATGCGCCTAGCGCAGTCCCTGTGTGAGACGCATATATCTTTTCTATCTTTTTTAAATACGCGTATACACGTGTACAACACTAATTAGGCAGGCCGCGTCAGGCGCGCCAATGTGCGCCTGACACGTGGATATGCGCCTCACACGTCAGCCTGCGCCTAGCGCAGGAGGCGCATGAAGTGCAGATTCCTGTTGCCTATAAATACCTGTGATTTCCCGAATCTAGGACGACTTTTTCGATTATTATTTTACGAACACAAAAAACTTCCGAATACTTACGAAATATACTTCGAACCTCTAAATACTCAAACACTTTCAATACTACAAATCCTTTTTCCAGTTCCTTATCATACTACGTTCTTGGTTCCACGATTGCTCCGCCTGAAGGTCGTTACGCTCTTCGACCTAAACCGCATAGGTATAATTCTAGAGGATCCTTGAATAATTCAATTATATTTATTGCCTGGAAGTTACTAACAGTTTCTTGTCGTGATGTAGATATTTAATTGATAATCGTGATTATTGTATATTATAATCCTTTTACTATTATTTTTATATATAATATTCATATTGTTTTATTTGTCCTGTGCATGATTTTTTATCACCCACATGTTATTATTGCTAAACAAGACCTAAAGAATTGTTCTAACTAATTCATATAATTTGGACAACCTGCTAGGTACCTTGTAATATTGATTGCATAATAACTTGTCATTAAAAATTAGTCTTTTATGTGTTTCCTGAACCAACTTAGACTAAATATTTTTTAGGGTGTATAAAACTATTATATGATTATTCTTTGGCATAAAATCTGTTATGAATCGATATTTAGTAGAGGCCAGCAATGGGCAGCATAGTTCCTGAGTGTGTTGTACTCTCACCCCCAAACTCAACTTTTGGTTCCTGACCATCTATGGAGTTTAGACGGGGAAATCTACATTAGATAAGTCCCTAAGATGTCCCTACAGTCTCAGTATCCAATTAGGTTTATGAGTCTTCTTTTAAAGACTTGTTGTCGACTTCAAAATGAATTTCAAATAAAACCTTAAACAATGGGGTAGTCTAATAAACGCGCTCACACCGCGGTAGGCAAAAAATAAAAATTCACGCCTACAGAGACGTACCGTGTAAGACCATGACATATGGAGTAAGAGGTCAATGGGTTCTAAACCTGCTATTCAAATCCCTTAATCATATCAGCAAAAAAAATGAAAATAAGTCATTTTATTAATAATATGCATTCAAAACATTAGAACATAACTCTTGGTTTCATTAAAAAATCCATAAATCATTGATCTTGATACAAGAACCAATAAGAAAATCTCTTTTTTCTTACTTGAGGTTGTAAATTCAAAATTTTTATTTGACAATGTTCCAACGAAATGCCAAGTCACAAATAAAACTGCATCATGTCAGTGTTGGAGGGGGAGGGAGGGTCATGTGGCTGCCTAAGCACCTACACTTCTTGCCCGTGCTTTTAAATAATAACTAGTTGTTAAGTTCGGGCGATGTCTCGGGTAATTTAATAAGATAATAATGATTTATAGTTTGCGGTTGACATTTTGTTACAAGCACACCTCATAGTTTAGTGGTAAAATAAAGACCTTACAAAATAAGCGACTAAGCGGTCAAGGGTTCGAGACTTCTTATGTAAATTTTTTCATCATTTTCTTTTAAAGACTTGTTGTCGACTTCAAAATGAATTTCAAATAAAACCTTAAACAATGGGGTAGTCTAATAAACGCGCTCACACCGCGGTAGGCAAAAAATAAAAATTCACGCCTACAGAGACGTACCGTGTAAGACCATGACATATGGAGTAAGAGGTCAATGGGTTCTAAACCTGCTATTCAAATCCCTTAATCATATCAGCAAAAAAAATGAAAATAAGTCATTTTATTAATAATATGCATTCAAAACATTAGAACATAACTCTTGGTTTCATTAAAAAATCCATAAATCATTGATCTTGATACAAGAACCAATAAGAAAATCTCTTTTTTCTTACTTGAGGTTGTAAATTCAAAATTTTTATTTGACAATGTTCCAACGAAATGCCAAGTCACAAATAAAACTGCATCATGTCAGTGTTGGAGGGGGAGGGAGGGTCATGTGGCTGCCTAAGCACCTACACTTCTTGCCCGTGCTTTTAAATAATAACTAGTTGTTAAGTTCGGGCGATGTCTCGGGTAATTTAATAAGATAATAATGATTTATAGTTTGCGGTTGACATTTTGTTACAAGCACACCTCATAGTTTAGTGGTAAAATAAAGACCTTACAAAATAAGCGACTAAGCGGTCAAGGGTTCGAGACTTCTTATGTAAATTTTTTCATCATTTTCTAAGGGATGTCATGTTAGCGTATGAATGTCATGTTGGAGACAAAGCGGCACGAGTATGAGGTGGGGTGATGCGTGGCCGCGTGCAATGCTTGCCCACGAATTTCAATAAAATATATATAGATATATAGATAGTAGACAACACTCCTCATTTATATTTTTTTTTCTCTTATAATCTTGTTATTACAAAATTCAATAAGACATAAGGATAAATTGTTGGAATTAAAATTTGATTACGTAAAAGAGATATATTTTGGTGGTAAGATCATGACACTATGAAGTAAGAGGTCATGAAATCAAGACTTTTCAAATCCCAAGTCTATACATACGTGGGCCCCACATTACACAAATAATAATAGAAAAAATGATATTGGGAAAGAGGTTTGGGGGAGGCGTGGAATAGGAGGGTGGAGCTGCCAGTTTTTTTTTTTCCCTTAGTTGGCTGGGTTAGTATTGGTGGGCTAGAAGGCCTAGAACTTTGGGCCCAAGTGTATCCCTTTCTTTGAGGGGAAACGCGTGTAGCAACTTTCGTATAAAGTTTGAGTTGGAATTTTTTGATTTTAGTTGATTTTTTTTTTTGACGGGAGATTTTAATAGAGTGAGAAGGGGTAAAGATAATAACATAAAATTGCTAAGTCCCTGAGTTCTCATATCTCAATAATTCAAGTTGAGGCTTGGGCTCTTAATGAAGGTATTAAGGGAGCCTTTTTCCTTAACATCACTCATCTTATTATAGAAGGCGATAATTTAGGGGTCATCAATTTTATGAAGAATTCTTGGCGTATTGCTTGGGAGATTTCTAACATTGTTAAAGATGCAGGTGTGGATGCTCTTCAGTTCCAGGTGTGCCAGTTTCTTCACTACGTTCGCGAAGCTAACAAGGCTGCTGATTTTTTGGTTAGAAAGGCGCATGACTACCCTTCCCTGTCATATTGGTTCCCTCCTTATTGTATGGATTTCTCCCTTATCATCCGAAAGGATGTTTTAGGCTGGCCCCCATACTAGGGTGTTAGTCTAAGCTTGTTCTCCTTATCAAAAAATAATAATTGGTAGGACCATTCCAAAATCAGAAAAAAGAAAAAGTGGGTAAAGTAATAAAAAACAATTCAAAAATAAAAGTGGATAAACTAATAAAAACCAGATGGAGATCAGCTTGGATCAAATAATCTAAGTTGGACAAAAGATAATAAATATTGTTCTACTAACCCACATAACGGAACAAGCTATCGAAAAATGCTTCATATAAATTATAAATATAGTGCCTCAAGAGATTACTAAAATAGAATAAGCTCTAAAATAGACACAAAGTGAAATGTAATAATATTTCAGCCTACCTTATTTATGAACCCATCGGATTTAACAATCCCTCATAATTATAAGTGATGCTGGAAAACAATATTTCTTTTTAAAATTATCACATTCATTACAACATTGATAGATTGAGTATGGTTTAGCCAAGATTAGTGAAATGGTTGATCAATCTGAATTGTTTAATTTTTTTTTTAAAAAATGATTCCTAATAATATATGAAAAATTTAACTAATATTCGACCCATATAACTAATTTTAACAAAAACCCACTCAAACACATATATTTCTTATATATACTCAAATCAAGGATTTCTAACTTTGGTGTCTACATAGGGGGTACAAATTACAAAAGGGAAAGGCTCGATAAATCTGTGGAGACTGCAAAGAGCTAAGGGTGCAAATGAGTCAATGTGTTCGCGAACAACTCGTGAACAAGCTCGTTCAAAAATTAAACGAACAAGCTCGAAGGAAACTGCAAGCTCGTTTAGTAAATGAGCCGAGCTCGACACCTATGTGTTCGACTCGTCAATGCTCGTGAACATGGTTATAACTCGTTTATTACTCGAAAACGCTTGTTTATACCTCGAATAAGCTCGTTTATTTTTAAAAGGTACTCCGTAAAAAAAAAACAGAAAACTTACAAAACAAAATCCAACCATAATATAGAAAGTCAATATTATTCATAATTTTCTCACTCCAATATCTCATTGTCTGGTGGAAATTCTCTTCTTCTTTCTGATATTGAAGATTTTATTTGCTTAATTTTGTCAAGAAAGTTATCAAATACCCATACAATACGACAATTTTCCCGATCTTTTGCTGTAAGTATCTTATCCTCTATATCTCTTGCTAGACTTCCAAAATTACTATGGCTATTAGAATTATAAATACCCCTACAAATTTCATAACCTTAACACATTCACTGTTTATTAGATCATCAATTCATCCAAGAATTGATAAATTGAATCATAGTTGTGTGTTTACTCACAATTTCTTGGAGGCTTGCTCTCCATGTCAACCACCGAAGGTATGTTATCATTGATCCAAATTTCTTAAAGTAAGCTTGAATATAGCTCGTTCAAGCTCCATCTCAAGCTCGGCATGTAATCGAGCAATCTCAAATGATCCCCATGCTTGGACTGTATGTTATGATACTATGAATCAATGTGTACTTTGTCTTCTGATAAACTTCATTTGGCCTAATACAAGTCCACGCCGGAGGAGAGTTTGACCGCATACAAGGTTGGCAGGGTTCCATCCTAAAACCAATTGGTGATAGGTGGAATAACCCACCAATCTATATGTAAGTCATTCTTTCTCGAATTTTTTCAATGTGGGACAATTATTTCCTAACTCACATGTGGGTATATATTCTTACACTCCCCCTCACATGTGAGTAGGGATGGAAATGGATCGGGTTCGGGGCGGGTGTAGCTCCACCCGCATCCATCCATTACCCGCATAAGCCATCACACGCATCCATCCATCCGTCATCCACTGGGTGAATGGGTGGGTCGGGTGGTTAGCGGGTGAGGAGATATAAAATAATTTTTACAAAAAATTATGCCATAAGATACATATTTAATAAAATTTTCAACTAAAAAATTTAATAAAGTAAGTAAATAAACATGTGTAATTGATAATATGGATGATGGGTGGGTGTTAAGCGAGTGATGGGTCGGGTGACAGATGAAAAAAATCTCACCCGCATCCGACCCGCTTCACCCGGTACCCGCTTTTCATCCGTTTATTTCGGGTTTTCACCCGCTTAATAAAAGCGGGTTAAGCGGATGATGGATGATCCATCATCCATTTTCATCCCTACATGTGAGCCACCTTTTAATCTTGCAATCTGGATAGGTCACAACATCCTCGTTGGGCCCTTCTCTGGACTTCCAACATGAAGTCAATTGGGCCCCCTTCTTGGGGCCATCACAATTCTATTGGGCTTACTTGGCCCAAACTGATCTTTAACACCTTTCATCTTGCATTTCATAATGGGTCAGGATCGTCCATTCTGATACCATGATATAGGGGTGTAAGTTCGGTTTTCATATTTCAAGTCCAAATCCAAACCAAAATGCGTCCCAAACCAAACAAAACCAAATCGAAATTACAAAACCAAAACCAAACCAAACCAAAAAACTGAAATTCTTTTATGATGCAATTTTTTTTTTCCAAATCTTACAAATAATACGAAAATTATCAAGTTTCAAATCATAGAACATAGAAGAATTACTTCAAATTTCAACCAAAGCTTAAAATTGAACTAGTAGAACTAAAGATAATTGATAAAAACATCAAAACCCATATAAGATAGGCAAACTTCGGTTTGGTTTTTTTCGGTTTTTTAAAATAAAAACCGAACCAAACCGAAAATTGAAAAATTGAAAATTTTCCAATCCAAACCAAACAAAATTTTGAAAAAAACCAAACCAAATTATTAATTCGGTTTGGTTTGGTTTGGTTTTCGATTTTTAACCAAATAACTTACACCCCTACCATGATAAACTTCATTGGGCCTAATACAACCCCACGCCGTAGGAGAGTTTAACCACATACAAGGTTGGCAGGATTCCATCCTAAACCAATTGGTGATAGGTGGAATGACCCACCAATCTATATGTTAGTCATTCTTTCTCAAATTCTTCAATGTTGGACAATTATTTCCTAACTCACATGTGGGTATACACTCTTAACATCTTCTTAATTCGGAGGGCTTATTTGTCATCTAAGAGCACTTTGTCTCCAACAAGTGAGGGAGATTACAAAATCTTCATTATCATTCTATTTTGTGATTTCCCGCTTGCGAAAATTATTTTAGAGCTGAACACTATATAGCAGTAATTTTTTTAGGAATTCTTCTTTGATGTAATTTTAGTGGTCTACCTTCGTATTATTCAAATACTTAACCCATTTGGATGTATGTGTAAAGTCAAGGGAAAAGCATAAGGCCATAAGCACACTCCTTTTCCAAGGTGCACATCAAGCAAGCCTCCTAGACCTCCTCATAAGACATACACGGCTAGGGCTATCCCACAGTGTAGGAAATTTTAGGATGATGACGGTGGCTTATCTCATTAGAGGGAGCCTAAGATTTTATTATAAGAATCTAGTGTATACTTTATGAGTAGAAGTGGATCAGTTAGCCATAACCTTGTAGTAACAACAGTCTAAGAGCACCCATAATGATGAGGTTGGTTCACCTTTCCTTATTTTTCTCTCTCTTTTCCTCCTTCTTACATCTCATATTCCACTAACTTTGCCTCAAGCCTTGCCTCAAACTTCCTTTTTATGTTCTCACAATGGTGAGGTTGGTTCACGTATTTCTTTCTCATACTTTAAATATACCTCACCATATACTCTCTTTCCTGCCCAATTTATTTTTATATTTCACACTCTCCCAACCAGCGCCAAGTGGTACTTTCTCAATGGTTGAAATTTAAGGACCAACTAAGGGGTTGGGGCAGCAGTCAACACCCACCCTTTCTTCCCCATACATGACTCAACACCTCACAATGGTGAGGGTAGGCTCAAGTATGGTCTTTGCGGCCTCTTGCCTTAACTAAAAACCAACTATTGTGGGTGCTCTAAGCACTATGGATATGGTGCCGAGGAGGAGCCATCATAAATACCCACTTATTGGCCAGAGTGAAATGTACGAGGCCATATTTCTTATGACATGCTTTGAGGTAAGACTACTTTCTACCGCTAATTGCACGCTGAGGTACTCAATCGATGTTGAAACTATATGGACTCAGGCCATGCATCAGTTATTTGTGACTTAGGCCATGTTATTTTGGATTGAACTTAGCTCAACCAATTAAAACAAAACTGAACTTATAAGAATATAACTAAACTAAACTAAACATAATTGAAAATCCAAATATAAAAAATCTGATTTGATAGATAAAAGAGTAGGGGACTAGTTGAGAGCTCTCGTATTCTCTCATGAACGCGGGAAAACCCAAGTGATTGACAGCCATGGCAGTGGGTACTAGAGCTCAATCAACATCGAAATTAGTGCAAAATCAGCAGAATGGAAAGAAGAATTCAAAGAATTCGAATAAGACCAAGGAGAAATCAGCTGAATTACAAGAAATGGAAGCTCTTGGAGATGAGGAAGACCCTGAAATTGCGCGATTCATTGAGGAAGAAATTCTATCTCCTGAAGCCTCATTAATGGAGTTACAACAACAATCAATGGTGCAGAAGAATTTTTCTGATTGGATGGGGGTTATACATGGCAAGAATGGTGAAAACACAACGACCCAGAAATCTGGAGGTAAATACTCTGTTCCTCTTGTGTTGCAAATGCAAAATTTGAATGATCATGGTGATTTGAATGATGAAATGCCTGTTGAAAATGATCAATTGAATGATAACGAGAACTGTGTGCAAATTGAAATTGATGATATACAAGAAGAGATTGACTATTGGAGTTCCGCTTTAGTATGTTATGTGTTTAGGGCTAACCCTCCAATTAATGTGCTAGAAGGCTTCATTAGGAGAATTTGGGGAAAACATGGGGTAGACAAGGTAGCATTAGTCTCTCATGGAGTGTATATGGTGCGTTTTAATGCAATGAATAGCAGAGATAAGGTGCTAAATGGACCTAGAATTTTCTTTGACAAGAAACATGTCTTCATGAAGCCTTGGGAACCTGATATGGCGTTAGGGAAAGAGGAGGTGAAATTCATTCCTATTTGGGTTCAACTATGGGGATTGGAGATTAAATATTGGGGAGATAAAGCACTGAGCAAGATTGTAAATTTTGTGGGGACTTTCATCAAAGTGGATCAAGCCACAAAAAATAGGGAGAAATTACAGTTTGTAAGGGCATTGATAGAAGTGGGTGTGTCACAGAAATTCCCTGTAAAGATATACTTTGTGAATGAGAATGGTGTCAAAACTCAGATTGAGGTGAAGTATTAATAGAAAACTGAGGTCTGTGGCATATGCAGCAGAATGGGACATAAAACTTCTGAATGCAGGAAATAGGCACAACCAAAATGGGTGCCTAAAACTAAGGAGGTACCTAAGACTCCTACTAGGGGGGCGGAGTAAGTACTCCCAGAAGCCAACCAGGACCTGACCAGGAGGGTTTCACAATGGTTACAAAGATCTAATTGAAATAGGGCAAAGAATGGCTTATCTATGGGTGATAGTGGGGGATTTTAATTGTGTGTTGAATGTAGATGAAAGGATTGGGAGTGTAGTGAGGATGCAAGAGATTAATCCTTTTAGAAGCTGTGTTGAGATGTGTGAATTGCAGGACATAAAACAGGCTGGTAATTTTTTCGCATGGACTAATAAGCAAGGGGGAGATAAAAGGGTATACTCTAAAATTGATAGATACTAGTAAATGAAAAATGGGCTGATATGTTTGAGCATGTTGAGGTATTCTACATGAATGAAGGGGATTTTGACCATTGCTCTGGGGTGCTTAGTGTTTATCCAGATAATAACATGGGGAAAAAACCATTTAGGTTTTTTAACATGTGGTGTGAAGCTCAGGATTATGGCAGGAAAGTTGAGCAGGCCTGGAACATTAATATACCTGGGACTAAGATGTACAGGGTGGTGGAACATTGATATAATGAATGCTCAAGGGACTTGGGTTGATACTCCAGAGGAAGTTACTTAGGCTTTCTTGGAATTTTATGAGCAACTACTTGGAAGTAAGATGGATGGTAGGAAGCAAGTGATTGATGCTATAATATAGTTAAGAAGGGCCCTACTATTAATGCAGATATGGCTAGTGACTTGTGGAAACCTTACACAACAGATGAGGTAAAGAGAGCTATTTTTGACATTAATGATAGCAAAGCTCCAGGGTCTGATGGATTTGGGAGCAAATTTTACAAGCAGAGCTGGGATACTATAGGAAATGAGGTTTGTGAGGCTATTCTGGACTTTTTGAACACAGGAAAGCAATTGAAAGAGATTAACACTACTGCTGTGACCTTGATCCCTAAGGGAATAGTCCAAAGAGTGTAACTGACTTTAGACCCATTTCCTGTTGTAATGTCATTTACAAAGGAATATCTAATTAAAGTGCTTTGTGAGAGAATGAAAAAAGTGCTACCTGAAATCATTGATGAGAATAAAAGTGCATTTGTGCATAGTAGATTCATAGCACATAATATCATGATATGCCAGGACCTTGTGAAGCAATATGGCAGGAGAAATGTGGCTCTAGGGTGTGTGATAAACACTAGTACAAAATGGACGATTTGCGTCGGATGCGAGGCGCCCATTTGCGTCGGACATGGGTCCGACGGCACAGGCCTCGACGCAGATTAGGATACAGGATCTGCGTCGGACAACTACGCGACGTAGTTGATTAGCTATCTGCGTCGGACCCTGCCTACCATGCGACGCAGATGGGAAGGCACCAAGCCACAGCAGTCCAGCAAGCCTAGACTCATCTGCGTCGCACATTGCTAACATGCGACGCAGATGAGTGCTGCCAAGGCACCCCTTAAACAGTGATTTGCGTCGGACATAAGTCCACATCCGACGCAAATTACTATTTTTTATTAAAAAAAAATTAGTTTCATGAGACTATGACTCGTAACATTGGAATTTCAACTGGTGTTTCAACTCAATCAAATTAACCATCAATTAACCAATTGGAATTTCAACTCAAACAAAAAATTAAGTAGAAGGGGCGTTTTTTACAAACACTAATTACAAAAAAAAATACATAAATTACAGAAACCAAAAAGAGAAAATTACATAAAATTAAAATGAGAAAATTACATAAAAAATATAAAAGAGAAAATTACAGAATTAAAGATACTTCTCAGATCTTGAGATGAGGGATGAAAGCCTAATTTAAAAAAAAAGTGAAATAAATTACTCGGTATAGTTGATTCCGTCGACATTTCATGGCTTCACTGAAATAAATTTCGCGACAAGCCAGATCTGAGAATGAAAAAAATAAACAAAAAGAAATCAGATCTAAAAAATGAAAACAAAAAAACCGAACATTCAATATTAAACATCCATAACTCGTAATTTTCAACTAGGTCAATAAAAAAAAAGGCGAAAATTCAAAAGTGCTTCCAAAAATCAAAAGTCAACTGAAAAAATTAAGAAAAAAATTAATAAAAACAAGAAGAAATTGAGAAAAAAAGTTACCAGTGATTAGAATTGCAAAAATCACAAATTTCGATGTTCATAGTCCAATCAGGAGCAACATCTTCTTCGTTCGTCAACTGAAGATGAAGAAGACGATCAAGATAACGAAGGCAACATCTTCTTCGTTCGTCAACTTCGTTCGTTCGAATTTTTGAGAAGCGAAAATTTGTTTTGTAGGGTGGAGGAGAGAGAAAGAAGATGAGACTTTTGAGGAAAGAAGAAGGGGTTTGAAACTGATTGAAAGATTGAAGAAGGGGAGCGGCGCGGTTAATTTTGAGAAGTGGGGAATTTTAGGTTAAGAGGGTGATGGGGCGTTAAAAGAGTTGGGCGCGATTAATATGGGCCTATCATCTACGTCGGATGGGCCAACTGGTCCGACGCAGATAGGGCATATCGCGAGAGAGATAAGTGCGAGTGTCACACGTGGGCTTCATGCGACGCGCATAGCTTCTGTTATGTGCGTCGCATATTTGGCCCATCCGACGCACATAACTGTCTTGCGTCGCACGCTAGTTAAATACGACGCACATAGGTCGTCTTTTGCGTCGATTCCCTGTTGCATGCGACGCAAATAAGTCTTTTGCGACGTTTGTCCTGTTGTGCGACGCAGATGGTGAGACGCAAATCGTCGTTTTTCTACTAGTGAAAGCTTGATATTAAGAAAGCATATGATACAGTCGAGTGGGGTTTCATTGATCAAATGATGCAAGCTCTCAACTTCCCTGAAGAGTTTAGTAAACTGATCATGACTTGCTTGACTACTCCAGCCTTTTCATTAATGATAAATGGGTCATCTCATGGCTTCTTCAAATCTGCTAGAGGGTTAAGGCAAGGGGATCACATCTCCCCTTGCTATTTGTGTTATGCATTGAGTACCTTTTAAGAATCTTGAAAGTGGTCAGTAGTCATAAAGACTTCAGGTTCCATCCATGATGCAGAGGTTTGAAATTGACTCAATTAAGTTTTACTGATGATTTCTATGCTGCAGAGGAGAGTTAAAAACTATAAGGATGATGATGAGAGGTTTTAATACCTTTTCTTAATGCACTAGATTGCAAGCTAGTGCTCAGAAGACTGATGTCTACTGATGTGGCATGGCAGAGGAAGAGATACAGGAAGTCATAACAATGACATGCTTTAATAAAGGCAAATTCCCTTTCATCTACTTAGGGATTCCTATTTGTACAAAGAAAATCACCAGAACTCAATGTGAGCATCTGGTGGAGAAGATGTGCAGCAAAATTAGAACATGGAGTTCAAGGCACTTATCATTTGCAGCTAGATTAACTCTAGTCAATGTTGTGCTCTTGAGTATCCAGGTGTATTGGGCTCAAATAATGGTGCATCCTAGTAGAGTGGTAAAAGACATCAATGCCCTTTGCAGAGGATTCCTATGGTATGGTAAAGTATGCTGTAGCCCAGGAGCAGTAGCTTGGGACAGATTGTGTCACAAAAAGAAAGAAAGGGGGCTAGGGTTAATGAATACTGAGCTCTGGAATGTTGCAACCATTGGGAAACACATATGGATGGAATCTAGTCAGCATGAGAATCTTTGGGTGAAGTGGGTGAAAAATGTATATATAAAAAATCAGGATTGGAGTGATTACCAACCTTCGGCCTCCAGCAGTTGGTACTGGAAGCAAATCTGCTGTGTGAAGGAGAAACTGAAGAGTGTCAGCAGTCCTGCTCAATGGGGGCAGGGTACTTATAAAATCTCCAAAGTGTACAAAATGCTCCTTGAAGACAGGCCAAGATGTCAATGGGACAAATTTGTATGGGAGAAAATGGTTGTGAGGAAACATTAATTCATAGCTTGGCTAACTATGAATAGAAGACTCAAGACAAAAGATAGAATGAGGGCCTACATACATCAGCTGGATCTGAATTGTCAACTATGTGGGAATCAACCTGAGAACCATGAGCATTTATTTTTTAAATGCTCATTCAGTCAAAGATGTTGGCAGCAAGTGTATTCATGGTTGCAGATGGGAAATGCTACCTTGACACTGCAGAATGTTTGTAGAACCAGTAGAGGGCTACATAGCTTCAAACAAAGCTTGTTTAACCCAAGCATCATAGCTTTGATATACTATATTTGGATAGCTAGGAATACAACAATTTTTGAACAAAAAGTTATGAACATAGAGTATACTGTGAAGCAGATAAAGAATTGTATAAAGATCAGGCTTTTAGCTCTCAAGTCAAAGAAAATGTGTGAACAACAGCAGCTCTGGCTACAGGAGAGCTAAACTGTAGGTTGTGTATAAAGGAGTCTGTATAGGTCTTACCTATGTTGTTTTGAGTGAATGGATGCAGGGATCTTCCTAGAAGAGATGTGCTTCATTCCTCTTAGGTTGTAAATTATTTTCTTGGTGCAATAAATTACTACATACTGATAAAAAAAAATCCAAATATAAGTCCAAAAGAACAAAGCCTTATATGTCATACTTATGTCAAATCAGAATTATATTTGGGGCCATAGCAACAACTTGGGTCCCATATCACCACAACAGCTTCACGAATTCAATTTACACATTATGATATCATTTTGGGCAAAATTTACAATTATTTCTAAAGGTTGTAAATCACAAAGTGACCTATTGAAAATGTAGTACAAATGTTCCTTTTTCTTTTTCGGTTGGGACCGTATTATAACTATAAAAGAAGGATCAGTAGCTCTCATCACAATTACTTTTTCTCTCTATTTTCAATAAATAAAATTACCCATTATCTTCAAATATATGTACCTTTTCTCTTTCAGATCTCAAAATATTTCTTCTAATGGCTTAACTTATACTTTCTCCATAATCTCTACGCAAAAAAGTAATGGATAATATCATTATCACGTTATTCATAGTTCTATATATACTTATATATTATGCTTCGTTTTCACAATAATACTTCATTCCACCCTTACATTTCTTAGTTTACCCCTAGTCCTCCACAGTGCAGGGATCAAGTTTATAATTTATAAATATTTGAATCAGTTAGTAAAGAATTGCTCCACATCAACCACATGTCTTCAATTCGAATCCTCCTAATACGGCAACATCTATAGAAAAGTTTCCCGAATCAAAACATATTTTCTGACTTGAATGCATATTAGTCAATATTCCTTCCGTGATTCCGTCCTTTATTGTTTGCCCCGTTCCCTCATCTTTTATTCTTTTAAGAGTTGTATTGAATAAATATATAGCTTTCTCTTTTTATATGTGGGATAAAAGAAAAGTAGAGAGTCCATATAATCTAAAAAAAATGGAGCAATCTACAATCATTTAAGAACAGTCAAATATAGAATTGAAGCAATAATGTTTCAAGAAGAGAGGAAGTGTGTTCAAAATTATAGGTAGGCCGGATAAAACCTAAGCGTACACACAAGAATTACAAACCACTCAACATTGAAATCATGAAAGATGCCTCAACTTTCCTCGTACTCGTACTACACTACTACCTATACATTGACTCCTAATGTTGAATTACAGTAGTATTATTTCTTGACGGAAAAACCATTAGTGGGCACCAAATTAAGAGAATCTCGTTTCATTATTACAACAAATAATGCTAATAATCAAAAGACTCACGTTCGTACCACGGATATCAATTTTGACTATGAAAACGAGTAATGACTTTCTGATTTGGGAAGAATAGGAGGCAGGTGTAAACAGTTGACTATGGTGTTTGACGGCCACATTTCCAATGGTGTCAAATACTTGTAAGTTGTACTATCGTCAACATTAAGTCGTATTCTCCTCTCGTGTGATCACATGTGATGATGCAATCAGTATGCGAGTATGCAGCTACCTCGTGCTTAGTTATCGGAGACGCGGTTGTTTTTGCGAATGAAAGCATCTTCATAATTCATATCCAACACCTACTTCCTCCGTTTCAAAATAGTTTCACCATTTGCTTTTTCATATTTGTCGAGACGTGTTGTTAACGTTTATATATCTAATTGTGTATAAGTAGATTTTATTAAAAGTTGATATTGAAATCCACGTATTGGGACAAAAAGTTTAATAAGATCTCACTTAACTACGTTTTTCTTATATAATGGTGAGAAAGTTTGATAAAGTTGGTTGATGAATAGACTAAAATGCAAAATGATGCAACTATTTTAAAAGGATTTTTTAATTTTTACCACCTTATAAATAACCTGTTTTACGCTTTACCACCTTTTGTTTTTTTTTTTTTCAATTTTACCACCTTAAAGTTTCCAACTCGTTCAAAATCACCACCTCGACTCGCCCGGCGAAGAATCAAAGCGAGGGGACCCAAATAACTATTTTATGTTTAGTTTCCCCCGTTTTTTCCCCTTTACCCTCGATTTTTCATTTCCTCTTTATTAAAACCTTAATTTTGTCTTACAATCTCTCTAAAAACCCAAATTTCTTTGATGGAATTCTAAATCAAGTTAGGGCTTTGACAAATTTGACCTCAATCAAAGGAGAAATTAGAGATTCCGCTACTGTTAAAGGTATGATTTTTCAGCCCAGTTTAATAGGTTAGGGTTCTTCTTCGATTTTGGGCATTTCTTGTTCATTGATTTTTTTGGTAAATTGAGCCTAAATTAGGGCATCTATGGTGTTCTTTAGCATAATGCTGGCTTTGGTTCTCATTCATCTTCATTATTATAGGCACATAATAATGTCTCAGTCTTCTTCCCAAAACAACCAAAAGAGCAACTATGGAATTCCTCTTGCTGCAAAAGTCGAAATAAAGGAGGAGAAAGATGAGTTTGGTATTCCAATTTTTGGGTGAAATGGAGGAGATAGAGTGTAAAGATTCTCTCGCAAAAATCAAAGAGGAGTTGATTCATACAGAGAGGTTGTTGGAGGGAATTGAAGGTAAGAATGTGAATAGTTTAAGGGGATTGAATGTAAGAGAGGAAAAGTAGAATGGGGAAGGAAGAAAGAGAAAGAAATCGGGAGAGAGTTAGTCAAAAATGGGGGAAAACTTTTTTAATCCCAAATGTAGGCCCCCCTCGCCGGAATCTTGCCCGGAGCACGAGTTAGGTGGTGATTTTTAGTGAGTTGGCAAGTTGAAGGTGGTAAAATTGAAAAAAAAAAACCAAAAGGTGGTAAAGTGTAAAAGTGACTACTTATAAGGTGGTAAAAATCAAAAAATCCATTTTTAAATGGTGGAAATATTTATTTTAGCTTGGTTGTTTTACTCGACTTGTTTAACTAGTTGTATATTGGTTGTATATATTAGTTGTTTGACTATTAGTTGTTTATAAAATTGTATGGTAATATCAATTGTTAATGGTGTCTATTTGACTTATTTACCAAATTAACTTTGTTTGGCCATTTAACCACATGAAAAAACTAAAAGATTAAAGTCATCCCAAAAATAAAAATAAAAACTTTATTTAATTTGTTTAGAAGTCTTACTTACCCCGTTTGATTTTGAATTATTACTAAGGGTAAATAATTCCACACTTATGCTCTTTTTGTTTTTTTAAGAAATGGTTACTCAACCATATCAAAGGCTAAATTTGAATGGCCATGTAGATATTATCACATAAAAGTTTAAAAGGGAAATTTATACTTCAATACACAATGAGTTTATTGTAGGTTAGATCCACCCAAGACAAATTGTTTTAGGCCTTCTTCGGTAAAGAGAGGTTTGGGGGAAAACTCCGAGGTTTGAACTCATATTAAAAGATTTGACTAGTTAATCCTCTAGTTTGAGCTAGTGTTTGGTAAAGAGAGGTTTCAATAGCCGATTGGGCCCAAAAAGCTCTTTTTGAGAAAGTTGGGGGATGAGCTTTTTGACATCAAAGGTTTGGGAATGCATGAGTGGCCAAATTACATTTATGTCCCAAATTTTTTGGAAATTACATTAATAAACAATAAAAAGTACAACAATGGATTATGCACATGTCCTTATTGATCATTTTGCACAATTATGTAGCTATCATCTACTTACCAAGCACCTTTATATAATCAGCTAGTCAAATAAGCTAATACAATCAATTATCAGCTATCAGCTATCAGCTAATATAATCAGCTAACAACACAACTACCCGCTAATTGCCAAACAGGGCCTTGGTCAACATAAGCATATATTATTACCTATTATGTGGATTTAAACTAGCTTAATTAGTTGATAAAGTTATATACCTATGACATGAGATCATATTTCGCCTATATTACTACCTCTCTATGACTCCCTCTGTATAGGTTGGTTCACATGAGAGCAATCGTTATATGAGGACATCAAAACACTTTGTTGTAGTCCTTTTTAACTAATATGTAATTCATATTGGCTAAATTATATCCTTTTTTTTCCTTATAACGCCAATTTTCAAAAGGATTGCATTTTCAGGAAAAGTAACATCTTAAAAATGCATTACATTTTCAAAAAAATGAACTATAATAATTTTATTGTTCTTATGTTCTCATATAAGAAGTGTTCTCATCTGTTGAATACATATAATATACTTCTACACAAATTATATTCAGGTCGAGTTAACATGTCCCATTGAGCCTTTGTTGTTAACAGTTTAAGTTGATGATCTTGTTTAAATCGAGTTAATATATTCAGGCTGATTATTGGTTGTCTGTCAAGTTATTCCGGATGTTTAGGTGAAGTTAAGATTGGGTCATTGATGGCATTAGGGCCAAGTTTAGATCGGGTCATCCGCGACATTGGGTTAAAATCTGATCTAGTCTTCACGAGTTCAAGTTAAGCTCAAATCATGTCTTCATCTAGGTTGCAATAAGCTCGGAACAAGTGTTTCTTAAGTTCGCATAAATCTTGGATCGCATATTTCTCACGTTCGAGTTGAATTCTAATTGAGTCTTTCGGATCCAAGTCAAAGTTTAGAAAGAATTAATCTTTACAATTATGATTATTAATTTATTGTAAGTACTAATAACTTATTATTAATATTTCATGAAGTCATAATAGTTTCTACAATTATAAACAAATTGAATAACATGTTTAAATGATGATCGATATCACGAGTCGGGTTGATTTTGGGTTTTGAATTATACCAAGTTTGGTCAAAAATTGTTGGGATTGAATTCAAGTTACGATTACATCGAGTCCAGTCAAGAACAAATTTTAAGCTTTATGGGGTCAATTCGTGAAGGGGCCGAATGGATACCAAACGAGCTAAAACCGGGTTTTAGATCTTCCTTGGGTCGGGTGTGGGTGTGGGTGTAGGGTTGGCTCAAATGCCTAATAGCCATTAGCCCAATCTATAGTATACTGCTCTTAGATGCGCGCAATTCGGGTTCAAGTCTCAATAATTGGTGTAAATAATTCAAGTGTCAAGTTCCTTTCATGTCGGGGTTTAGATCACATTTTCCTCAAGTCTAATTGGACGACCTCAAATGTAAGTCGGATGATTCTTTTATAATCCTTCAATGTAGACGTCATTCATCATCATTATAGTTTACGTCACTATAGAGTAGTACCAAACCTGCACAAATTCTGGCAGATTGAAAAACAATTGAAAATCTAGAGCAAAAAAGGAAAAAGTTGATTGAAATTGCAACAAATTATGGAGCAAGCTGAAGATATAAATATTGCATTTACAATAAGAAAGATAACAAAGTTCTGAAATACTTCAATAATCAAGTTTACCTTGGGTAGCCTTCTTTTGTAACTCACCTGCAATCTCACGCATCTTCTTGTTATACCCTCTTAACCTATCTCTTGTTTCCTTGTACTCTTCATCACTTGTGTCATTATCAGAGCCTTCCAAACCCACCTCTAACTCCTCATTTATTTCCAAGTCAGCCTCATTAACATCAATCTCTATTATATAAGGGAAGGGGGAGCTATGGTGTCCACCTTTGAAGAGACTGTTTTACCCCCTTCCCTTTCTAAATTACAAAACTAATTTCAACCAAATCGGGGCTTAAAAAAAATTCCGAAAATACAATTATAACAATCAATCACTCAAATGAGGAAACTTTACAAAAACTAAAAAATTCAATTACAAACTATAACCCATTAGCAATTACATAATCCGTTCTCAAGAACCATTTGCAATTACATACTCAAAAAAATTACCAATATATTACAACGTCAATACAAATTACAAATTAAACTAAGAAAAACATAAGATTTCAACGGGGATATCACACATTTGTTCATTGGCGATTTGCGAACTTCGAAAAAGGTGCATAATTCTATTTAATCTTGCAAGTTATTTCAAATTAGATGAAAAAAACTAGCAATTTTTATGTTCGAATGCATGTTCAACTGTAGTATCGATAATTACATGTTTTAGAAAAAAAAAACACGATAAAAATGATACATGAATAATTTAAGTTTGTATTGTATGGTATAAATTTCGAAATAATAATTATAAAAATCAGTACATGTTTGTAACAAAAAAATGCATTATAAAATATAAATCAATTTCGAATACAATAACAATGACACAAAAATCACACTAAAAAAGAAATTACATTAATTTGCCCAAACAAATAGTGAAATTGTAAACTGATGAAAACAATTGATTTTCTTTTAGTAGTATGTGGAATGAAATATGAAAACCGGATCTGAATTTTGAAAAAATAGTATTTCATAATTAAAAAGAAGTGTATAAAATAACTTTTCGATAGCAATTTTTCGAAAAATAAAAGTAATCTTATTAACCATTAGTACAAAATTGACATTTCTTATGAATAATTAAAAACCCAGACGCAAAAGGTCTTCAATAAATTATGCTTAAACTTAATTACTTTGCATACAAAATTAGCCAAAGCAGTAGAAAAAGTCTTGAAAAAACAAAAGGAAAGAAAAGGAAAAGTGGATGATTCAAGAACCGACTAGGATTGTAACTGGATTTTTGCAAATTCTAAATTCTGAACTTCCACCACGAATTTTCAAAAAAAAAAAAAACCATCTTCACAAATAAAAGTTCAAACATAATGTAACCGGATCTTTGAGAAATATAGTTGACAATTAAAATTTTTGGGACGGAATCAGGAACATAAAACGTAAAAAATTACCTTCAAATTTGAGGCCCCCATTTAATTCGTCAACCAAATAAACCCCAACTTTTACCCCATTTCGACGAACGTTCTTAACATTACCACCCAGATCGAAATGAAAACCCAAAAAGACCCACAAGAACATAGACCAAAATTACCCTAAAAATCAATGGAGCTTTTGATGGGGTTAATTTTAACACCAGGTTTAGCTTATTAATGTGGTGTTTGCTGTAAAAATAACCATTAGATCTGATTAAATCTCAATCTTTTTAAGTGAATATGTAAGATAGTGAGAATAAGGAGATGAGTGGTTCTTATTTTTTGAGGGAAGGGAAGATGTAAGGTTGTAGGTGGGTTAGATGAAAAAATACGTGAGATTCATCATATGGGTATGTGGGGTGGATAGTTATATGGGTAGGTGGGATTGATAGTCATATGGATAGGTGGGAAAAATTATGTGGGTTTGTTACTTGCATACAGGTGGATTTGGGCTACAAATTTTTTTTGACTATTAACAAACAACTAACGTTAATAAATTACTCAGTTAGTTATTATAAGTTAAACAACAATATTACATAAAATCATGAAGTGTTTTAAATACTATTTGTAAGTTTATGCACGAAGTGGAGGTGAAATTAGATGCGAACTTTCGTTTTTGGTTTGTTTTACTACTGAGTAACAATTATGCCCAAAATATTGTCGCACGCATCGCGTGCATAAAAAGCTAGTCTCACTTATGTTAACTTTTCCCCTCTCATTATAACTAAATAGCTCATCTTCAAGCTCCACATCACTGCCTACCAGCTCATCATTTGTGCATGAATCTGGATTGTACTGAGGGTCTGTTGGATCTGAGTCAGTATCACTACCTAGCAGGTCCTACCATGTAAGGGGGTCCTCTGGTCTATCATCAAAGAAATCATGATAGTCACCTGGTATTTCAGGGGTGGGTTGCGTGGTGGGTTGCGTGGTGGGTTGTGTTGAAGTTTGTGGTGAATTGTTGTTTTGGGATTCTGAAGTAGGTTTAGGTTCCTGATGGACAGTAATCCATCCATCTCAATTTATAATGCTTGTTTTGCATTTTGTATGAAATTTAAGAAAACTATTATTTGCTCAAATTGTATATGATTAAACATAGGATTATAGACATTTTTAATTTCCATCCCGTAGCATTTGCACTCAATTCCTCATTTATTGAAAAATCGCATTTTTTGCTCATTCTTCATTTTTTTTTTTTGTTCAGGAAAGATAATTGGTCCGAAGACCAACCCCGCTAGCTACTAGCCATTGGCACACCAAATTCGTTAGGTGGGTAGGGGATTTATACCCACAAGCAAACATTTTTATACAAACTCCCCAAATCGGGGAGTGATGAGAGTCGAACACCCGACCTTGCGGTTGGGAGGTGGGAGCACCAACCATTGGGCTCCCACGAGGACCTCTTTGCTCATTCTTCATTGAATCATTTAAATATTTGTAGTACTTGTATTAGAAAGATAAATATTCGCAGTGGAAAGTACAAATATCAAACATGGTTATTACTTACAACTTTCTAGGTAAATATAAGGACAAATATCACTTCATATATATAAGTAATGTGGCTTCAACTTTCAATGTAAAAATAAGAATAAAAATTATTTGATGAGAGAATTGAAAGAATAAAGTACCATTTAAAAAATAAAAAATATGAGAAACAAGGACATTTTGAGACACACAAAATAAAATACAAGCATTATAAGTTGAGATGGAGGGAGTACAAAATAGTGGGACTAAATCTTCAATCTTTATTCGATGCAAAATACATCATTTAACTACAGCCATTTTCTTACAACTCTATATGAAGTTCCCATCGCATCTACACTATTGTGTTTCTCTAACAAATGTGAATTTTGTATTGAAGGATCTCTAATAGTAACTGTGTATAATCCCCTCAAAAAAAAAAACAACTGTGTATAATAATAGTAAATGACATAAAAAGAATTCCCAAAGCACCCAAATAATACTCCCTATCTAAAGCTAAAGAAAGGAAGTGCCACCAATCCCATGATGCAACAAATTATGGGCAATATGATCTCTAGCTTGAACCGCCGTCGCCGATCTCACAGCATTCTCCGGCAACATCTCGTCGTCGAAAAGCTCGAACGAGTTAGCGATTTCGGGATCGATCACTTCCTTCCTCATCTCACAAATGTTATGTAGAACACAACATGCTCCTAACACCACAGGCAACTCTTGCAGCTTAACTTCTGTCCTTTTTTGCAAACAACCCCACCTTCTCTTCAATCTACAAAAAGAATCTCTAGCCACTTTTTGAATATCTCCAATCTTCTCATTAAAAGAATGTTGTGTCCATGTAAGATTTTTATGTGTATATGGTACCAAAACCCAATCCATCAACGGAACACCCGAGTTCCCAACCATCCAAACGTTGTTCAGCAAGCCGCGATTCGCCCGTTGGAACAACGCAGATTGTTCAAGCACTTTGTCGTCAGGCATAGACCCAGGCCACCCGATACAAACGTCGGTAAATACACCATTTGGATCGACAACACCTTGAACTGTGATCGAGTAGCTTGTCTTTTGGTTTCGTTCTGTGTGGCGCTTGTTAAAATAAGCACCTACGTTAACTTTGGGCGCAATGATTGGAATGTGGGTGGTATAAATCGATCCACCCACATTCGGAATACCAGACATCAACTCAAACTCTTGTTTGATCTCGGATAATCTAGCATCATCTGGCCATTGTAGGAACCTCGGCATCAGAGTGGTTTTAATAGCAGCACACACTTCAAGGACTAGTTTATGACAAGTGGAGATCCCTAACCCAAACCGCTTCGACACGAGTCGAAGCGGTTCGCCAGTGGCTAGCCTCCAGATACAGACCGCGACCCGTTGGCGGACTGGGATCGCGGCCCGTAACATTGTATCTTTTTTGGTTATCACTGGCTCGAGCTCCTCGCAAACCATGTTAAATGTGGCTTTGCTCATTCGAAAGGATTTTTGAAATTCTTGTTCAGGAAAATCAGGGTGACTGCATTTATCCCACCAGTCTTTTGATCGATCCTTCACCCATAGCCTCCGCTGCGTCGATGGAGCAGTTGCCGCTCCTGCTGCCCCCGCTGAATCTGTTGCTGTTCGAGAGCGTTTGTTTTTCTGCTTAGGATCATTCACTTCCGCCTCAGCTAATTGATTTTGTGCAGCGGGGGTGTCCATTGGTCCAGAATCGGAATTTTGAGGGGAAATCAGCCATGATTGCTGATTTTCCCTCTCGTCTTCGTCTTCGTCTTCAAACATTAGAAGAGAAGAGAGAATCTCCTTAATTCTAGCACTGTTATCTGAAGAATCTTTGGTGTTTAAAACGACATCGTCAGCAACGTCGTTTTCTTTGCGCCGTTTTTTCCAGGGAGGATTAGTAGGGGGAGGAGAAGTTGGGAGTTCTGGGTATGGGGTAGGATAAAATTGAGATAAATCGTCAGATGAAATGAAAGGGCATGAAGAGATTTCCATGAAATTAAGGAGAAAGAATGAGAAAGAGAGTTGAATTTGAAGGGAGTGGAGTTGAAGAAAGTTGAAATGTGAACGGAGGGATAAGTTGTTGAATGGAAGGAGAGAGAAAATGGGCGGAATTTATATACCAAGGAAGCGTGTGTAAAAATGTGAACGCGGTGAAGGAAGATTCCAGTCCTCTGACGGTGACTACTTATGACCAATGTAATGATTCTTTTCTTTCTACTATGTTGTCTGTTTGTCAACGTATAACTTTGTACACCGATATTTTCATCATGTATAAAATTATATTTAAAAAAATAACTGAGAAAAATCTAAAAAATTTGTACATAATCATATTTTTTCATATATATTCAGTATATATATTTCATCTGTTTTTTTTACTTGTAACATTTCTCAAAGTTGTATATTCCTTGCAATATTGACATTTTTATCTATATATTACTCCCTCCGTTTTTTTAGATGTAACATTGGACTTTTTACATTTGCCGAGGCACAACTTTGACCGATAATATCTCTTATTGTAAAAAAGTAAAAATTATAAAAAAATATATATTTGGAAAGTGTATACCGTGACGAATCAAACAAGATGCCACATGACTATTGTATAAATAACAATTAGTGGTCAAAGTGTATTGGATGAATAGTGCCCAATGTCAATATGTTACATCTAAAAAAAACGAAGGGAGAACATTATCTCTTTCTCTCTCCTTGTCATGGTGGTCCTTTTTTTTTATTTCTTTCTAAATTCTTGTGTCAGATTTATGATATATTTCCTCCGTTTTGATTTACTTGCAACACTTTGATAAAAAATATGAGCATTTTTTGGTCAAAGTGTCAAGTAATATGAAACCGAGGAAGTAAGATGATTAAAGTGGACCGGGTTTACTATTATCAAAAGTCAAAAGGTCAAAAATAAGAGAGATATTTTTATAATTTTTTAATATAAAATGGGTAAGTCTCTGTATAGTACTGTTTGATTTCGAAGGAAATGAATCATGGATTCGAACATTGATTGATTTATTAGCGGTTTTGACGATATCGTTTGGGATTCAGGTTATGAAAACGTGTTATACGCGGTAGGGAATATTTATTTTTTGTAATAATAAAAAGTACAAAAATTTAAAATATGAGATATGGGAAACGTTTGGAAATTGGGGAAAAGGGGATGAAGGTTCCCAAAGCCAAAGAGTATGACTTAAGAGATACAATATGAAACGCTTGGATCATTGGATGAGTACCCTTTAGACAAAAATAATATCAAAGGTGAAATCTCATGGGATAAACCCAAATCTAAATAGTCCCATCTATAGTTCTATTTATTCAGAAGTACCTTTTAATTGTTAGTCTAGCATTAAATTCTATATATGCAATCTAATGTGATATTGTTTTCAAAATAAAGAGCAACTGCCTTTTATTTGTTCTTTTGCTTTTGATTTGATTAATCTTGTAATATTCACATGTCATACTTTATGATTATAATATTTGTTTTTAGAACCCTGTGTATTGTGCAAATTATTGATGTCTATATTAAATTATATTATGCTACTATTCAAACTTCTATCGATAATTTATTGAATAAGTGTAAATACTTTTTATGTCACATTCTTCTTTCAATACTTCACATAACTATCGTAAGTCATGAGCTATGTTGAGATTACCATCGGTAAAATAGATGTTTTAAAAGCTGAAGAAGAAACGAGTTTATTGTAGTTTCTTTCTTAGATATTGTAATATGAGGAGAGCAATGAAGTGAGTGGAGTAAAATGAGAAGGATAGAAGATTTTTATTTCCAAATGAAAAGAGTTATATCAACTAATAATTGTAAATTTAATATAACTTAAGTTTTTTGTTAGCAATAGATTTGTTGTCGGTGTCAAATTATATCCGGAAGACCATTAGTTGTGTATGTGATAAGTTAATTGGTTGATGGGTGAAGCTGAATTAGGTAAAAAATGAGTTTGGTTTGGAAATGAAGAGGGTAAGATGGGTTTATGAGCGTTATCATTATCTATAATTCTACAAATCATAGTATATATTAAAGATGTATATTCACATTAAGTTTAGGGAAAGTCAGTTATCAATAACAACTGATTAATACCTTTTAATTCTTGGAATTGTTAACTTTGTTTATTTTTTTTTAATAATAATTAATTATTTTACTTAAATTCATAAAGTTTCGTTTTGATTTACAAAAAGTGAAATCCAAAATCATCAAAATATAGGAAGTAATCAAGATAATTAATAATATTTATTATTCTTACTAATGCTTGTACACCTCACCTTTTTAAGCTGTGATAGACATCTAACCGTGAGTCTCACCATACGTGATTGATACCCATTTACAAGTATATCTTAGCATTTCTAGATGTGTGCTTGGTACTAAATGAATTACGAATTAAACACTTTCTAGTATCAACTGAACGCTTTTTAGTATCAATACAATTTTTTTGAAATTATTCAATTGTAATGCCAAATTGGTACTAACATAGCCCAAATAAAAAACCAAGTGTTTCCCAACCTAAATTTTTGTGAGAAAACCTGGTGTTGTTGGTTTCAAAAGTGGTGAGAACAAAGCTGGATTTAAAGCTGTTAAATCTGTTGCTAAAGGTATTAAATTGGTTGATTCCTCTCTTAATTCCTATGAAAAAAAGAAGTGTTACTCCTATTGTGCTAGGAAAAGGTAATTCAGTGCTCCTTGCTTCTTCTCCTCATGTAGAATCTAGTTCAAGCTCTGATGATGAGGCTTATGTTGATCATATGCCTCATGATATTGCCCCTCCCTTAGTTCAGGCTTATGTTTTACCTGCTGCTGGTGAGATTGGGGAGGGAACTGAGATCCCTGGTGGTGCCACCCCCTATGAGCAAGCTCTCGCTGATGTCCCTGTTCCTATACGAGGTTAGATATCTGGTGAGTTGTTTGATGATAACCGGTTCTCGCCTCTTCTAAAGGATTATGTTCTTGCTAGTTGGTGAGCCTATTATCATTCCTTCGATGAAGAATCTAGTTACTTATTTACTTGATGAGGCCGAGGATGTTATTCAAGGTTGTGTTGCAATTCCTGATACTTCCTTCCATTCTTCATCATCTGAGAGCTCGGTGGTGAAAAGAATTGAGGCTATGGGGGTGGACCCACTGGATCAGGTGGCTATCTCATCTCATTCCAGCTCTACTAAGAGGATGAAGAGCGACTACGAGGATGAGGGACACTCCCTCAGCCACGAAGAGAAACAAGCCGTAAAAGTTAAGGTTTTTGTTACCATAACCACCTTTTTGTGATATATGTCTATTGGTTTTTGGAATGTTCGTGGAAGCCAAAGAAAAAAATATTTTTTGCTGAAATAAAGAGTTTTTGTAACACAAATCACATTGATATAATGATGATTTGCGAAACAAAATCTGCAATTATTCCTTCTATTGCTAGTGTTAGAAGATGTGGCTTTGTGGACTTTGATTTCATCCCTACTATTGGTAGGTCCGGTGTTATATGGTTAATGTGGAAACCTTGTTTAAGTAATCCTTTTAGTTTCTCTGTAATATTCAAGAGCTCTAGGTTCATGGTTTGTAATATATCTATCATATCTTTAGACTTCTCCTTTTGTATTGTTTTTCTTTATGCACCTCTTGCAATGGAAGGGAAGCAAGTATTTTGGGAGGAAATTTTTGCTTATGTTATCACTCCATCTTGCCCTTATATTTTAGTTGGTGATGATAATGAAATTAGTTATGCTTCGGATAAGTTAGGGGGAGTACCTGCTGGTGCTTGTAGATTTGTTCGAATGAATTCAATTAAAAATAATCTTGAATGTAGTGAACTTCTTTTTACTGGGCAACGTTTTACCTGGAGGAAAAAACGTTATGGGGAGGATAATGTTTTGGAAAGGTTCGATAAATTCTTAGTAAGTATGGAAAGATTACATAAGTTTCCTTTTTTTTTTAGGGGAAAGAGAAGTGCATTAATCAAGGGACAAAGTGTCCATGTGTACATAAGGAGTTACATCTCTAGGACAATGATTCTCCCAACATTGTTCGACTCCGAAAGGCACTACTCTAGCGAGATTATGGGCAACAGTATTCCCATCTCTCTTAACATGAACAAACTTAATTGAATTAAAATCATTACACATCTCAAGCACATCACCTAGTATAGTATCCAGGTCAGAAAAAAAAAGAGCAGCTCTAGATAACCTTGTTGTGACCACCTGCGAGTCCGACTCAATTATCACATTTGTAATAACATGTAACACCCCGATAATTCTCCCTTTTCCAAAATACCTTTTCAATATAAAACATGGAGAATCATCAAAGCATTATCGCCCGTGTGATAACGTATCGGCTTATTGAGAATTTTGCAGCGGAAAATATATACAACTAAACTTCATACTTTAAATATAATAAACCAACAAAGTACTTAAAACCAACACACTATAACTGTCTACTTCAAACCCAAACTTAATATAATATGTTCCTACTAAAGCAATAGATAAAATAATTTGTTACACAAGCTCTCCATTCCCAGATTCCCAATGATGCAACATCCGCACACCCGTAAATGTCAATGCTCTAAAGAATCTGCTCACCAAGAGGGGTCATCACATGATCAATAAGGCAAAGCCATGATCACATACACAAACAAAGCACGTAATCAGCAAAGCTGAGTACTACATAACAATACATAAACATTCCTAACATGATACTGAGAAATAATAAGCAGAGATAAATAATAATATAACAATATAACATTCTACAGATAACTTCTACTGAACTAAACTTTAATCATCTTTTTATCACTTTAATGGAATAGTTATTGGACCGAGTTGTCTAACTAAAAACCAGCTTTCACCTAGGAAGACGAAATACGGGCGCGACTCCGTATTCCATAATGACCTACGATATCGAGGAACCTTTGAATAAAAATAGGAACGGTGATCAATCCAATTCCCAGAAAAAGCCATGGCACGCTCACCATGTACCCCAACTCCTGATTGTCCAACTTCAGACGTACATCAGTCTAAAGTTTATTACTATCCAAGTTACACTTTACGTGATTTACAATTTATTACTTGTTATGACACGCAAGTAATACAGAAATATCAAATCAAACATTCACAACTGAACTTCTTTTTATCTTAGGATTTAATAAGTGATCACACAACTTACAAATCCATGAGTACTTCCTTTTATTCCAATCTTTCTTATTTGTTGAACCTAGCCAACAACCAATCTTACCTTTCAAAGGCATAAATTATCAGCTTACCAAATAAGGCTCACAGTCCTCATAGAGTAGTGAAAATAATAATATAAGGGAACACATGATTGAACATGATCCAATTCAATAATTATATTAATTCCCCCATGTGAATTAATAAATAAAGTTCCCAACCAACATGCTTGCATCAATATTCCATACAAACAGGATATTCAACTCATAATACAATCTTATAATAAACATGTTTGCACACAGGCATAAAACATGTAAAATCCAATCATAATAGAAATCATATATGAACTTACAAAGTTCCTATACATGATACTACAACTTTTCCTTCCTAAAATCATGATATTAACTCACATAACAAATAGGTATATACGTACCTTGTATAAACAAACTGATAGGCCACCTTTAATCACTTTAAAAGTCGCCTACTGAAAAATCTCCGCCTAAAACAACCAATATAATTTAAAGTCAATGCTCCAATCCAGCAACTTTAAAATACTTTAAATCCTATTTAAAAATATCTAAAAGTTGTTTTTACCATTAAAACTCCAACTACTTATTTTACCTAGCATAGTGCTACTATACTAGTCATTAAAATCCATAAACTACATTATTAATGCCCTTTCTAAAATTTCCAGCAACTTATAAAATTTTAAAACTCTCTTTAAACATACTTAAACATGCTTAAATTCATAATTTAAATCAATCTCATAGTTTATAACATGCTACTATGATTTTCCAATATTTAACACCCTAAAAATTCATGCTTTGATAATTAAAACTCAATCTAAAATTAATAATCAAATCTGAAATTTTATTCTTTTAATACATAACATATATAATCCAAGATTAATCATTAAAACAGTAAATTACAGTTATTAATCATAATTAGTACTAAAATAAAACATAAAAACATGATCTTTAATTTAAAACTTGAGGAGGAAGAAAAGAAACAAACCAAAGCAAGAAGGGAGAGAAAAGGAAGCGCCGACCAAGGAAGGGCAGCGGCGGAAGGGCGGCGGGTGGTCGCGGGCGGCCGGTGTCCAGCGGCGCCTGGCCGAAAAGGAGAAACCGAAGGGTGCAAAAACCGAGCAAAGAAGAAAGAAAACGAAAGGAGAGAGGAGCACCGAAATCTTGTGGGAGGAAGGAGGAGAGAGAAAATAATGTGTGGGTAAAATATTTGGGGTTTATGGGTATTTATAGTTTCCCCTTTGTGGGCTTAGGAAAGTAATTGGGCTTCAAATAAAGTTTGGTGATAAATAGGATTGATGGTTGAACTCCTAACATCACTAGGATTAGTATTTTGGGTTCCTCAAGCCCATCTAAACTCTTTTTCAAATCCACTAAGCGTTTCAAACCATTTCCAAGTACTTTCAAAGCATGACTTAAATAAACATTTCGACTTTAATATGTTATTAAAACAATTCCTTTGACTTTCAAAATGGTCAACCTTTGAAATATGAAATCATTAAAACGTTAAAATATATTCAAATATAAATAACTATATATTAAAATATATTTATAAAATTCATAAAAAATACGGGGGATTACATACCATGTGACCGAGCAAGTCTAACTGCCATGTGGATTGCTTTGCACTCGGCTACCTCCGGGGGCCAAAATGCGCGAACTCGTCTCACAGCCGAGAAAGCAGCCTTCCCTGTCGAGTCACGAGCCACAACTCCAAGGCCAATCCATCCCTCCTCTCCCACACTTGCGTCTGTGTTCAGTTTCAGCACGTCAAGTGGAGGAGCGCACCACCGAGAGGCCGTACACCGTCTTCTTCCCTGTACCTCCATAAAGGCGAGTGGTGTACTGATTATAATCTTCAACCTGCCGAACAATGCGTTGATACATCACTTGGTTAGGTTGGCTTTTACCCTCAAATACACGCCTATTTCTTTCGGCCCATATATTCCACATCAGGTAGCATCCTTTTTGCACATCTTTTGGGTCTAAATCCTTCCACCTCACCAAGGACTCACTCATTTATTCCCCCTCAACATTTCGCAGCATCTCTTTGCAGCCAACATCTTCCCATAATTTTGAAAAGCTCGTGCAACCAAACAACAAATGTTGTTGGGTTTCGACCTCACAAGAGCAAAGAAGGGCACACTAATACATCGATCAAGTGCCGCCTATTTAAAACATACCTCATGGGGAAAGAGTTTGTGCAAGCTCGCCAAAGAAAGTGACGGACTTTGGGGTTACTTCCAAGCTCCATAGAATACTCCAAGCACGATGAAAGTCATCCAAATTCCCGCCTTTCCTAACACATATGCGCTTTTACCGAATAGAGTCCATCTTTAGAATACGCCTATGTCAATTCATCTTGAACATCTCTCGAACTCAAGGGGATAGAAAGAATGCATCTTTGATCTCTCTCATTAAAATATCGTTCTAAGATTGTCACATTCCACTCCTTTCTTTCTTCATCAACCAAATCTCCCACAACCTATAATTCTTCCACCCTCTCACTTTTAATGAACCTTCCCTCCTCATCCCCCACCCAAGGAGCCGACCATAAATCAATCTCCTTTACGTTCCCTACTCTCCAAATTAGCCCCTCCTTCACCAAACTCTTCGCACTCAAAATACTCCTCCAAGCATAGCTATTCAAATAGCCAAGCCTAGCTTCAAAGATGTCACCATGAGGATAATATTTAGCACTCATCACACGACTCAAAAGAGAATTCTTGTGGTGTAATAAGCGCCAAACTTGTTTGCCCAATAAAGCATCATTGAACACAAGCAAGATCCTTAAAACCCATGCCCCCCTAATGCATCTTCCTCTCCTCACCCTTCCCTCCCCACCAAAAGCGAGCCATAGCCGAATGAATTTCTCGAATAACACCACAAGAATTTTATACACACCCATGAGATATGTTGGTAGAGCTTGAATCACAGCCTTAATGAACACCTCTTTTCCCGCCCTAGATAACAACTTTTCTTTCCATCCTCTCAACTTTTCCACATCCTATCTAACAGTTCCCGGAACACCACTTTCTTAGATCTTCCATTGATGGTAGGAATACCAAGATACTTCTGATGTTTATCAACTTGCCTCATATGGAGCAAATCAGTCAACTCTTCTTTTTTCTCACAGCTTACACCTTTACTAAAAGATACCTCTGACTCTTGATAGTTAATTATCTGCCCAGATGATGCTTCATATTTGTTGAGAATTTCAACTATAGTCACATTCCCGTCGGCTAGCTCTTAAAAGAGGAGACTGTCATCTGCAAAAAGAAGATATGAAATTTCGGACCACATCGGCTAGCTCTTGCACCATGAAGTGCTTTGGTTGTCACCTTCGTTGAATCATCCGAGAAAATGCGCCAAAGAACTAAAATAAATAGAAAGGGAGATAGAGTATCACCGCCACAACCCTCTAGAAGGGGTCATCAACCACATACTCTTCCATTAACAATGAAAGAATAGGTACCGATGATACACAGCTCATCACCAGATTAACCCATCTCCCATCGAAACCCATCGTCAAAAGAAGCTTGCGAAGAAAGCCCCACTCAACTCTGTCATAGGCTTTACTCATATCTAGCTTCATAGCTATCAAGCCATTCCTGCTATTATTTCTCTTTTTCATGGAGTGGAAAATCTCCAGAGTAATAAGTGAATTATCAAATATCAACCTTCCCGGCACAAAAGCACTCTGATTTTCCGTTACAATACAAGGGAGGAATTTTTTAAGCCTCAAAACAATAGCTTTAGAAGCTATTTTATACAAAATATTACAGAGACTTATAGGCCTAAATTCAGATATAACATTAGGAGATTTAACTTTTGGGATAAGAGTAATATTAGTACAATTAACCTTCCCTGGACAAGAAAAGTTATGTAAAATACCTCGTCTCCAATGATGTGCCAGAATCTCTGATAAAATATAGCATGCATCCCATCAGGCCCGGGGGCCTTGCAAGGATGCATTTCACTCAAAACTGCAAAAATCTCCTCTTTTGAATATGGACGAAGAAGGATATCGTTATACTCATGGGTCACAAAGGCTCTCACATGTTGCAAAACCTCCCGACAATTTTCCCAGATGGCTCGAGATGAGGTAAAAATAGTATCAAAATATTTCTCCACCTCGCTTCTATGTTCTCTTCCTCCGTATGCCACACCCCACCACTATCCTTTAAGCCATGGATAAAATTTATTTTCTTCCGTTGTGAAGCCTTGTGATGAAAATATGAAGTATTTCTATCACCATCTTTCACTTCTGCAACTCTAGATCTGAGATACCAGTAAGCCTCATTTTTCGCATGTAACTCATCTAGTTTCAACTCAAGGGCCGCACACCTCTCACAACTGTCAATGGTGGTTGCTTCACCCTGTGCTTCATGAAGCTCTTTCTCTACTCTCTCAATTTGCTTTTTAAGAGTCCCGAAATTTTTCTTACTCCAACCTTGCAAACCTCTCGCCACCGCACCTAGCCTCTCCACAAATCTGCTCTCCCTCCGCCTCCCTCTAAGCCTCCTCACAACCTCCTCACAAGATTCCTCGAGCAACTAGAAAGTCTCAAATCGAAAGCCTCTCATTCGAGGCCTCTACGCTCCTTCATTCATAGAAGTCCTCAAAACAATTGCAGCATGATCCGAGCAATATCTCACCATATGATCAATGTAAGCATCGGGAAATAAACTCATCCAAGAATATGACACTATAAAACGATCAAGTCGTTCTCTAATGCGAGTCTCCTGGACTTCTTCTCCTCTCCCAAGTATACCACTGCCCAACAAACCTCAAATCACCAAGACTACTACTCGCCATCACCTCACGAAATCCCTCCATAGCCTTTCTCTCCCTAGTAGCTCCCCCTCTTTCTCATCATAGCTTAAAATTTCATTAAAATCACCCCCCAAAAACAATAGGACCCTCAAAATCATCACACAATTTTTTTATCAAGGTCCAAGTTTTATGCTTATTTTCCTCCTCCGGCCATCCATAAACACCAACAAATCTCCGGTGAACATCCCCCCTATTAACCACATCACCACATATATAATTAGAAAAAGAAACCAAAGTGAAAGAAATAGTATCCTCCTTCCGTAACATACATAAACCACCGCTCTTCCCACACACGACACACCAAAAGCACTAGAAAAGTCAAAGCTCTCCTTTTTTTGTTCAACAATGTCTTTTGTAACCTTTGTTTCCGACACAAAGAAAATGTCGGGGGTATTAGAAGCAACAAGTCTTCTCATTTGACGAACTGTCCAAGGGTTACCCATACCCCGATAGTTCCAACATAGTATTTTCATAACTCCCGCGGGGTTGGTTACAACCAACCTCCGCCTCGACAATGTTATTAATACCGCGCTTCCTAAACAAACATTCATTTTATTTTCTTTAAGCCACCATCGAAATATCCCGCCCACCATCTACTATCATATTATCAACTAATTTTCTCTTTTCACCGGACATTAAACCAAGAGCTATATTACAAGGAAACTCAATTAAAGAATCATCATGAAAAGCCACATCCACAACCTTAGTCACACGTGCCTTTACTTTTGCTTTTTAACTTTTGTAGCAACCCCACCGCACCCAAGACATTAAAAGTAATAGGAGGAGTTAATTCACCAGGCACACAAGTCTCCTGGGAGCAAGGAGTTACATAAGTTTCCTAATGCATGAGTTAAGCACCACATTTTCACTTCATCGATCATTGTTTTATGTCTCTTTCTTATTTACCGTCTTTAATGGTTAAAGCTCACCCTTTTAAATTTGAGAAAATGTGGTGTTTCAGGAAAGATTTTGATATACTAATTTGTGGGTGGAGTTTATTTATAAAAAATATTTCCGAGAGGTGTTCTCTCTTGATTAGTATCCCTTCGAGTAATCGCTCTTAGAAAGAGTTACCATGTCCATTAGGGATATTTTTGGGGTAAGGTCTCCGCTGGATTGTTAATTGGTGGTAGTGAGATCTCGCTTTGGAATGATAATTAGGTTTTCTTCTTATCCCTATTTCTTCTATTAGCCACCCAAAGGATCGGAATGGAAGATCTTCGGTTGAGTAGGGTTAATGATGTTCATCATTGACGGGAGTGGGCTGCGTTGATCGGGCTTGTTCCGAGGTTCGCTTGCGAGGCTATCGTAGTATTTTTATTCCGACTTATGCTGAGTATATGACATATGGTTCGGGGGTTGACTCCGGGAAGGTGTGAATGCTGTTAGATCACAGGGGTTGCTTGTGGTATGGCTTTCGATCCTTCGCCTCCTAAGCCTTTTGTTTGGATTTGGAACTTGTTGTTCTCCCTAAGATTAATTTTTTTCAAAGTGTGTCAAAATGGGTTACCGACTAAAGCCCGGCTCAGAGAGTTATGTTTTTCTTCCTTAAGAATGGTTGTTTTTGTAATTTTCACTCAAGATTCGAATCATCTTTTTTTGGAGCATCCAGTTTACTATCAGATGGAGCCGAGGTGCTACATGGATAAGTCAATTTGGGCTCCTATCCCTTTCTTACCGGATGTAGATAGTTTTGTGGAAAATTTAATCAAATCAAAAAGTAGTTATTCGAGGGAGGATCTCGTTTAAGTTTAGTGTTATTGGGTGGTTTATTTGGTTCCAATGTGAATTGCATCATTCTTCGGGAGGTCGACTGCTCCCTTGTGGGCTTTCTTCTCGATCTCTACTTTTTTGAAGGATCGTGAGTGTTCTTGTTCGATCGAGGATGCTTGGGATAGGATTTCTTTTTACGGGGAGGAAGATTTGCAAGTGTCCCTAAGTGAATATCAGCGTGGTCGCCTCCGTCCAACTCAATGGTTCAAGCTTAATTTTGATGGTTCGAACTTGATGAATGGGCAAACATTCTTTTGGGTTCACCATCCCTAATCATTTGGACGAGTTGTGGCCTCTGGGTGTTATGGCTTTCTCTTCCAATTGCTCTATTCTTAAGGCCGAAGTTCAGGGTCTTGGAAGGTGCGAGCGTCGCCGTTTTCTGAGCATTTCTTCTTTGTCGCTGAAGGGATAACTTGCTTGTCTATTAATTATATTCGCATTATTGGAAGGTTCCTTGTAAATTAGCACATTGATTATGGATTCATTTGAGGAGTTTCGAGAAGTTTTAAACTGGTTTCTATTTCTCATTACAGTATCGGGAGGCTAATCAAGTAATGGATTTTTAAGGACTCATAGGGGTCCTTATGTTCCTTCATTATTGGATTAGTTTTCTTCTTCCGATTTATTGCTTTCTTCCATCATCCGCAAGGGACGTCAGAAGTTGGGTCCTATCCTTAGGGCCGTGCCTAGTTTATTTCTCCTTACCAAAAAATAAAAAAATAAAAAAAAAAAATAGTTGGAAAAATTAGATAAAAGAGTAAAAAAAAATCCTTTATGGTAATCGATATATTAGGGAGAACTTCTTGCAAGAATGGGGAGAACTTGGGGATCATTCTTGTAAGGTGAGAATCAAACCCCCGTCACGGGGGTAGAAGGAGGACCTTACACCAGTCAATCTAACCTCGATCCTCATGATATTCGTATATCGTTGGTTTAGCAATAAGAACATGTGAAATTTAGTATGTATAATCTTCATTCTTTAATACTCTCTACCATAATAATCTTTTTTCGGGCTCAACTAAGCCACCTTCTCTCTACTTTTATCTATGGTTGTACTACTTTTATCTTATTCACTCAATATTTCCACCATTTTTTCTAATTATGCTTATAACAATACTTATACGGGTTTAATATAATTATATATATTTTATATTTAGCAATTCTCAAACTTCATGCCATTTTAGAAATGGGTAGTGGTAGTTAGTGACAAGATGGAGGATATGTTATATGCAAAAGCTTAGTTGGAGTCAATCTTATTAAGTGAGCGAGATAAAAGTACTTAGCTTAGTAACTTTAAAAAAAAAAAGGAATAGGGAAGAAGGGTATATTAATAAATAAAAGTCACTTGGCACTTACAGGGCATCCCAAATGAACTAGAATTTCAAAACAAATATTAGACACTCATTGTAGGCGTGCTTTCATTTCGCTACGCGATGTGCGCTATTAGATTCGACTACCCCACTGAGAAGGTTTTATTGAAAATGTTTTGAAAGAAGTCGCCAACAATTCTTTTAGGAAGAATCATAAACCTAACCGGATATGGGAAAACCGTAGGGACAAATTATCCAATGTAGATTTCCCGGCTCGGACTCCATAGATGGTCAAAATGAACCAAAGATCGAGTTCGGGGGCGAGGGTACAATACGGTCAGGAACCATATTGCCCATTGCCGGCCTCTACTAATATCGACTCATCGCATTACGCTAAAGAATAATCATATAATATTTTATATACCCTAAAAAATATTTAGTCTAAATTGGTTCAGAAACACATAAAAAGACTATTCTCTTAGTGACATGTTATTAGACAATCAATATTACATAAAACCTAGCGATTGTTCAAATTAACTGACACATATTGACTCTTTAGGTCTTTGATTAGCAAAAATAACATGCGGGTGATAAAAGCATTAAAAAGGACAATCATATAATATGCATATAACAATCAAAGTGTGCATTTTATATACAAAGGCAAAAATAATAATAAAATATAATAAATGAAAGTATAGAAAAGAGGTTAGAATATACAAGATAAATGATTTTTACATTAAAGATCTACATCCGGAAAGAAAAAACTGCTAGAATCTCAATATAAAAATAATTTATTTAAGGACCTTCAGACTATATACCGTGGCTTGGGTCTTAGAGATCGACAACCTTCGGGACGAGCAATCGTGAAGCTTGGAAAATCAATGTATGCAGATTTGAATGTATTTGTGTTTGAAAGGTACGAGTTTTGTAGGGAGATTTTGTAGTTCGTAGAGAGAATTCGGAATTGTGTTCGAAAAGTATTCGGCGAGTGTTATGTGAAAAATCGTTTCCAAATCGTAACTAAAATCAAGCCCTATTTATGGGGAAAACGACACCGCGCCGGCAGGCCTCGCGCAGCCGAGATGTCAAGCGATGACGCGGCATGCCGAATAGAAAGCGTACACGTGGTACGCGCTTGAAAAAAGAATAAGAAAGAAAAAAAGCCGCATCTCACGCAGAGGTGCGCTGCGCAGACTCTACATGAAACAAGTCTATGTGACTTCTTACGTGCAAGCTGCGCAAGCCTACATGGAAGTCTCACGTGTCGGACACGTGCGCTCAGGCAGTCCGTGTTCTCAAGATCGTCACTACACACGGCGCAAGGCTTGCTTTGACACGTTGGACAGCTTTTTGATAAAAACGCTTTTTAAAATATTTTCTTTTATCTTTTAACTACAAATATCCGATTTTACTAGATAAAATCCGACTTTACTTATAAAAAATATCTTTGAAAATATTTATTTATTAAAATAAATCAATTAATTATCAATTAATCGGGCTTTTCAAAGAATTGGGCTTCAAATACAATTAATTATCATGAATAATTAATTGGCTTTAAAATAGGATTTTAACACTTTGAAATGGTTTCAATGGCTTTTCATACCGCTTTGCCCTTGGTCATACCAATTAAGACCACATTATGTTTCATCATCTAGTCCTTAAATGGGGAGACACGATATGATGTCTACAAGCCTCCACTTGACCGAGGTCCAGAAAACCGAATGTCAAAGCATACTTTGTCTGGATGGAGAACGATTCTAAACGCTCACTTAGAACCGATCTATATACGCCGCTCTCTCAAAACAAAGTTAGTATGCAGATAGAAGGTGTTAGCAGATAGGTGTAAACACTCGATAAGCACATAATGATGCAATAATGCAAACTTAGACTCTCTAATTAAGAATGTATGAGACGCTATGCAAGGATTAAGGTTATGCAAAGCTATGGGATGACACGCCATGCAAGGTCGAGGTTATGCAAGACTAGAATGTATGAAATGCAATGCAAGGTCAAGGGTTTTGCAAGGCTAGGATGATCTGGACATGTAGAAAGATAGAAGGATCGAATTAGATAGAATGATTTTCAAGACTGCTTTTAGTTAATAATCGGGGTCCGTAAACGAGGTCCGCAAATTATAACTTTTCGGGAGTTTGATTTGGAAGAACCACCACATATAGGAAGCCTCCACTTTGTGTGAGCTTGTTTCAATTAGGCTCGAGCCTTAATTGAAATGTAGTCGACATGTCTCCAACGTTGAAAGTTGTCGTCAGGATTCTTCTTCGGGAAGTTGTTATAGGCAAAGTCAAATATCGCCTAAACCATGGAATTGTCTGAGAGTCCTTCAGGGGAAAGGAGAGCTTGGATTGAAAAATAAAAAGGTTTAAATTTATGACTCAAATGAATGTAGGTGGGAAAAGGCTTTAACGAGGCTAGGTTCGTACTCGAGTCTATGCTCGGGATCTTGAAATGATACGCTCCTAAATTCTAGAAAATCAAATCATTAGACCATGGCTAATTTATTTTATCGAAGCGGTCGGACCTCGAGATAAGGATTCCTACGTATCCTCGTGAAATCGCACCATCTCGTAGTTCCGCATCCGATTTCTTTTGTTATTATTTTTATGTGCCCTAACTTTTGCCTAGGCGCCCTTTCGGGTTTTCAACCTAGCTGACTTGGACATACCTTGAAAAAGGAGTTAGGGTTGATGCAAGGTCGAAAGGTTAAAGGCTTTAGGTTTGATGAAGGTTTAATTGGATGGGCTAGGTAGGGGTTATTGATGTAGATTTGAAGGATTTTGGATTATATGGCTAAGGTTTTGATGGATTGAAAGAATTTGAACGAGGGGTAGAACTCGGGTGCAAGCCCCTAGCTTCGACTTTTTATTTATTTTGCCTTTGGCTTTTCTTTGCATTTTTTTTTATCTTGTGCTTTTCTTTTGCTTTTTTCAATTTTTTTTTCGCACTTTGATTTTTATTCACTTTTTATTTTTGTCCTGGCATCGATCCTTTTATGTAGTAAGGCTTCACACAAGTTTGGTTTAGGGTATCGGAAGGCTTAAGGTATATGTGGAGCTTTGATTTGAAAGGATTGTTTGGTTTATGATCATGGAGATGATGGTTTAAGGATGATGGCTTATGGAAGGTGATGGAAGTGGAGAGGGAATAACTACTTATCCAAAGTATGTCCTTTTTTTTATTTTCTCCTTTTTATTTTCGCATCTCTTTTATTATTATTAGTCAAGTTCATTAGGTGATTTAAGTTTAAGCATAAATAAAATGATGGAAGGCCAATGAAAATAAAAATAAAAATAAAATGAAATGAAAGGGGAAAGGCTATAATGGATGAAATCCTATAGTGACATAGACTCGATGGAAACGATATTAAATGGCTTAGGTAAGGACTCTCCGACTCAACCTAGGAAACCGTAAATAAAAGACTAAGCCCGTTGAATTGTTGATGCACTCCCAAGGGGTTGTTGGGTGATGTTGATTCTCATTGTAGCAAGTATTAATAGCCTGTATCATCGACCATGTTTCGCAAAGTGCATTTGAGGGATCCAACACTAGGTGTAAGATGTTTGTTTTTATGTTGGAATTTGTAATAGAAATATAGGTTGCACCTTTTGAATTTTCTTTTAAGTGCATGGTTCAGTAGTACCCTATGGAAGTGACCGCGCCTCTAATGTGAAGGCTGTAGACCCTATAAAAGTGATCGCGCCTCTATCATGAAGGCGGTCAAAAGTAATCTTCTATGACTCTAAATGAAGCTCTGGTGGTGATAGGGCACTCGATGAGCCATAGAATAGGCTCACATTTGTTCCTTCATTAGCGCTCTTAGGTTGTAATCTCTCGACCGGGTCATTATGAACAAAACCGAGTGGACCTTGCTTAGTAAGATTTTATAAATGAATTTCAAATGAGAAATGGAAACGAGGAATGGAGAAGTGGAAATGGAGATGAGAAAAGGAAAGGAAGATGGGAAATGATTAGAGACGGGTATGCTTATGGTTACGATGGTGACACGAGCTTAGCTATATGCAAATGCGCATACTGGACTGAATCGGACCGACTATGCAAGCAAACCGAATGAATGGACTTAGGGGATGACTTTCATAGTCCGTAGACTCGACTTTTGTAATCCCCCTAATTTTATGAATTTTATAAATATATTTTAATATATAATTATTTATATTTTAATATATATTAGCATTTTAATGATTTCATATTTCAAAGGTTGACTATTTGAAAGTCAAAACAATTGTTTTAATAATTTATTCAAGTCAAATATTTATTAAAGTCATGCTTAGAAAGTACTTGAAATTGTTTAAAACACTTAGTGGATTTGAAAAAGGAGTTTAAATGGGCTTAGGAACCCAAATACTAATTCTAGTGATGTTAGGAGTTCAATCATCATTCATATTCATCATCAAACTCTATTCGGTCCCAATCGCCTTTTCCTAAGTTCATAAGTGGAAACACCCATATAAATACCTTAAACCCAAATATTTTACCACACATTATTATCTCTCTCCTCACTCCTCAAAACCGGCGCCCTCTCTCTTCTTTCTCCCTCCCGGTTTTCTTTCTTCTCTTCCAAGAAATGATTTCTTCCTCAAAGAAGAAACCTTCCTCCTTCACGTCGGACACCGCCGACCACCCGCAGCTCACCGTGCCGCCGCCGCCTCTTTCGCTCTTTGCTTCCTTTTCGCTTTGGTTTAATTCTTTTCTTCCTCCTCAAGTTTTGATTAAAGATTATGTTTTTATGTTTTGTTTTAGTACTAATTATGATTAGAAACTTTAATTTACTGTTTTAATGGTGAATCTATGATTATATAAATTATGTATTGAAAGAATAAAATTTCAGATTTGATTATTATATTTAGATTGAGTTTTAATTATCCAAAGCATGAATTTTTAGGGTGTTAAAGATTGGAAAATCATAGTAGCATGTTATAAACTATGAAATTGATTTAACTTATGAATTTAAGCATGTTTAAGTATGTTTAAAGGAAGTTTTAATAATTTATAAGTTGCTGGAATTTTAGAAAGGTTGTTATTAATGGAGTTTTATGGATTTTAATGACTAGTATAGTAGTACTACGGTCAGGTAATATAAGTGATTGAGGTTTTAATGATAAAAACAACTTTAAATATTTTCAAAGGGGATTTAAAGTATTTTAAAGTTGCTGTAAATTTTTTTGGTATATTGATTTTAAATTCTATTGGTTGTTTTAGGCGGAGATTACTCGTAGACGATTTTTAAGGTGATTAAAGACGACCTACCAATTTGTCTACACAAGCGTACGTACATACCTACGCTGGTTGTTTGTCGTAGTATCATGATTTTAGGAAGGAAAAGTTATGTAGTATCATGTATAGGAACTTTTGTGAGTCTCATATATGATTTCTATTATGATTGGATTTTACATGTTTTACGCCCGCGCGCGAACATGTTGATTTTAAGAATGATTTATGAGTTGAATATCATGTTTGTATGGAATATTGATGTAAGCATGTTGGTTGGGAACTTTATTTATTAATTCACATGGTGGAATTAATATATTTATTGAGTTGAATCATGTGTTCCCTTATATTATTATTATTATTATTATTATTATTATTATTATTATTATTATTATTATTATTATTGTTATTATTATTATTATTATTATTATTATTATTATTATTATTATTATTATTATTATTATTATTATTATTATTATTATTATTATTATTATTATTATTATTATTATTATAGTGGAGACTCGAGACTTTGAGGATGAAACGCTTACTCCATAAAAGTATAAAGAAAATAAGGATAGGAATGATAATGTAACTCCATAGAGTATTTATTTATGTTCTAAGGTTAGTAGATGAATAAGTAATAAGCTACAATGGTTTAAATTTCCTTCTTTAGCATCTTTATATTGTCGAGGAATAAGTTGGTTATTTTGGATTGGAAAAATATTCTTATTATCGCTCGAGGAATAAAAATTATTATTCAGCTTATTTGAGTTGAGTGAGAATATATTCGTACGCGAAAGGGGAATATTTTCTTTAATTATTGTGATTGGGTGCATTTGATCCTTATGTGATTATTAATATGAATATTTATTCATGCGTGAATATATGATTGTTATGGTTTATAGTGTGTGAACTTAGTGTTATAGTAACTTCATGAGAATTGTATGTGGATGCGATCTTGTATGGTCAAATCAAATGTCGCCTTCATAGTAAATGGCAAGTAGTTGTGTATCGAAACCCAAAGTAGAGTTACGATGAATTTAAGGTCGCAAAGTAGAATGGTCAATAACGATAACGCCTAAGCCTCTCTATGCCCGCCTATCAGCAGAAAATCGACTCAAGAAAGAGCCGAGCGTCCCGATCCCGTTGGGAAATGTTCGAAAGACTAGCTAAGATTAAGCCACCGTACTTTTAAGGGGCAACCCGACCCTACCTTCTTAGAAAGTTGGATTAGGGAGTTTGAAAAGATTTTTGAGCTGTAAAGTAGGTCAAGCTATATTGTATTTGAAAGACGAGGGCCGACTTATGGTGGAAAGAAAACTAAGTAGATTTAGTGTTGTGGAAGGGTTTAATTAGGATTCCTTTATCGCCGCTTTAAGAGGAAAATTTTACCTTGCTTTTATGATAAAACAAAAGGCTCTGAAGTTCATAAACCTTAGGATGGGAAGTACGACTATCTCTCGAGTATTACCATAAGTTCATAGCATCGTCGAGGTTTGCACATGAGGTAGTAGCTATTGAAGAGCTAAAAGCTCAAGGATTTGAGCAAGGTTTGACCGAGGAAATCCAATCGAGGTTAGGTGATGAGACCTTTGTGTTCTTAGATGTTGTGTATGGAAGAGCCGCCCCATATTTATGGTCTTCACGAGGCTTGATAAGAAGAATACCGTAGTGGTGAGAAAAGAAAGGATTTTAATGCCTGGAGGAATTCGGGAAACTTTTAGAAGAATAGAAATGGGAATGGAAATTTCCAAAGAAGAAATGGTCAAGAATTGAATAATAAGGGCCAGCCCGAGAGGAGTTACAACCGTAAGAAGTGTATGTAGTAAGAACCACCCTTGTAGATCGTAAAGGGGATCTAGCGATCTATCTATTTATTTCGTCATCCGTTATTAAAAAGCTTGGGGTTAGTAGACTTTAAAGTAATCGACCTACCTATTAGTATACCCTACCGGAGAAGTCATAAGGTGTACCAAGTTGTTTAAAGATTTGCCTTTTTAAGATAGGGAGATCTGTATTTTCTTCTAATTTGATAGAGAGTTTAATATGGGAGACCTAGATGTTATTCTTGGGAATAATCGGTTAGACTTCTATAAGGCCAAAATAGACTTTGTGAAGCTCGTAAAGTAGTATCGAGAAGCCCTTTGGGGGAAGTTAACTTCAGATTGACGCTTTGGGAAGTCCAAGAACTTTGGGGTCATTTCTCGCAATGCAAGTGAAGAAGTCGGGAAGAAGGAACGTGAGTTGTTTTTCGTAGTGTGCAAGATAATATAATTCGAGGATTATTAAGTGTAAATCGAGGTTTATGAATGTTTACCGTGATTAGCTAGCAACTCGGAAGTGAAGAGGTTGGATCAAGATCGAGGATGTACCAATCGGAATGAGTTTATGGATGTGTTTCCAAGTGAAATTTCGGTACGCCGCCCGAAAGAGCCGTTGAGTTCACCATAGACTTAGTTCCTGGGAACCGCACCTATATTTAAGGCACCCTATAGAATGGCACCTCCCGAGATGAATGAATTCACTAGTAGAAAAAACGACGATTTGCCCTCACCATCTGCCGCACAACAGACACACGTCGCGTAAGACTCATTTGCGCCGCATGCAAAGGGGAATCGACGCAAAGACGACCTATGTGCGTCGTATTTAACTAGCGCGCGATGTAAAACAACTATGGGCGCGGATGGGTAATGTGACGCACATAACAGAGTTATGGCCGCATGTCAACAAAGGTGCGTTGCATATTTGTGAGGTGGTAAATCAGCGTCTGATGGACTTTAGGATCCGACGCACATCACCTACCTCATTTCCCCTTTTATGTTTTGGGGCTTTAGGTCTCAAACCTAATCTCTCATTTCCTCCTTCTCTCTCTATTCTCGAGCGCGCCTCTCATCTCCTCTAAATCACCTCTCATATCTCCTCCAACCACCTAAATCTTCCCGCTAAATGCCAAAAATGATTTCATCTAAATTCACTTGAAACCTAATGCAACCCCCGTTGTCACGCGTTTTGCTATAAACTTTAATTTCATCTCTCGCATTTTCTTCCTCAATAAATAAATCGACACCATATTATTATCACCGCATATATTATCGAAAGTGTTGATAATAATAGAAAATGGGGAAGATCTCTAAAAATGGAGTTTCAAACTTCTTTTTTTTTTCCCGACAAACACAGGTTCGAATTTTTTTCATTTTTAGATCCGATTTGTTTGGCATTTATCCTAGTTTAGGGTTTCATTTTTTTCATTTTTTAGATTTGATTTTCTGTTTTAATTTTCGTATTCGAAAATTCCGTTTTTTTCATTTTTAGATCCGAAAAATAAAAACTTTCTATCGATGTTGGTGACTTAGTTCGTGTAACCGAAAATAATGGCCTTTCTTTTTTAATTTCTTATATCTGATTTTTTTTTTTAGTATTTTGCATTTATCCTAGGATTTTCGCATCTAGGATTTTCGTTTTAATTTCCTTCTCGATTTTTTTTTTATATATTTTCGTATCTCGGATTTTGTTCTTCTCGACGTCTTCTTCCTCGAGTTCATCTGAAAACATCGTAGTAATCATAGGCTACTCAATTTCTTCCTCGATTGTTCTAGATTCAAGCTTTAGATTTACATTTTATTTACATACTTGCAAGATAATTTGTTTGTACCTATTTTACATAATTTTTTCTTTCATTTTTAAATCGATTATGGTGGTTTGTAATAAATTTTTGACATCAGATACAACTGTAAATGCGCACTAACAAAGTATCTACAAATTTATGACTTCTTAATTTTTTTTAATAAAATAATAGCCATTTGCGTCGGACTGAGGATATGTGCGACGCAGATGGTAACTCATCTACGTCGCACATAGCTTAGAGTCCGACGCAAATGGCAACTCATATGACCGATGCGCGGCCGGCTGTGGGGCGAGGCATCATGTGCGTCTGACGTAGAGTTATATGCGACGCAAATAGCTCAAAAATCTACGTCGTATCTACATCCGACGCAGATCCTATCTCTCTCATCTGCGACGAGACTTATGCGGTCGGACCAATGTCCGACGCAAATGGGGTTCCAGTCCGACGCAAATCGTTAATTCGTACTAGTGATCGAAGACGCAGTTGTAAGAGCCGTTACCTAAGGGTTATATTAGGCCTAGTGCATCACCGTGGGGAGAACCTGTGGTTGTTTGTTAAGAAGAAAGATGGGAGTATGAGGTCAGTGTATTGATTATAGGGAGTCGAACAATGTAAACCATCAAGAACAAGTATGCTTTGCCTAGGATGATGACCTATTCGACCAATCGAATGGAGCGAGCTTGTTCTCGAAGATCGATTTGCGTTCGGGTATCACCATGAGGGTAATTGCTAATGATATACCTAAGACCGCTATAGGGCTCGTTATAGTCATTACGAGTTTACTCGTAATGCCGTTTGGGTTAACCAATGCACCGCCATATTTATAGACTTGATGAATAGGATTTTCCATGAGTTCTTAGATAAGTTCGTTGTGGTATTCATCGATGATATCCCCGATTTATTCGAGAATAAAAAAAGAGTATGATGAACACTTCGAGGATTATATTGGAGACGCTTAGGAAGAATCAATTGTATGCCAAGTTCTCTAAGTGGAGTTTCGTTTGGAGAAAGCAAATTTTGGGTCACTATGTGTCTAAGGAAAGAGTCTTTGTAGATCCCGCTAAGATTCAAGCCGTGAGTGAGTGGCCAACTCCAAAGAATGTGTCGATATCGAAGTTTCCTAGGTCTAGCCGGCTATTATTGAAGATTTGTGAGAGATTTCTAAGATAGCAAGGCCAATGACCAATTGATGAAAAAGGAGTCAAAGTTCGAGTGGAGCGAGAAGTGCGAGGAAGCTTTTCGTATTTTAAAAGAGCGTTTGACCTCCGCACTTGCTTTGACCCGCTGATGGGAATGAGGGATTTGGGTGTATAGGATGCTTCATATAATGGCTCGGGATGTGTGTGGCAAAACGGGAAGGTGATCGCGTATGCGTCGCGCCGCCTGAAAACCTTATGAGGCTAATTACCCTACCCATGATCTAGAGTTAGTCGCGATCTTGTTTGCCTTGAAAATTTAGAGACATTACCTTTATGGGGTAACCTGTAAGATCTTTACAGACCATAAAAGTTTGAAGTACATTTTCACCCGTAAAGACCTCAATATGAGGCAAGAAGATGGTTAGAATTAATAAAGTATTATGATCTAGACATCCAATATCACGAGGGGAAAGCGAATGTAGTCACGATGCGTCGAGTAGGAAATCGAGTCATAAGCATGAATGCCTTGGTAGTTCCCGAGGAATCATGGTTGAGATATGAAAAGACTTAGCCTTGAAATCTTAAATTCTGGGAGATCGAGGCAAGATCGAGTGCTTTGTCATTAGGGTTGTCGCCGACGAGATCAAAGAGGTCAAGTCGGAGATGAGCACCTAGATAAGATTAAGGAAAAGATGAGGCAAGGTAAGCAAGTTGATTTTAAGATCCATGATTATGGTAGTCTAAGGTTCAAGGGAAGGTGGTGTGTACCACAAAAATGTGATGAGCTTAAGAGGCGACTTATGGATGCGGGGCATAATACTCCGTATTCTAGGCAACCTAGGGGTGACAAGTTGTATAAGGATCTTAAGGAGATCTATCATGGCCGAATATGAAGCGTGAGGTCGTTGAATTCGTGTCAAAATGTCTAGCTTGTCTCGAAAGTGAAGATAGATCATAAGAGACCAATGGGGAAAGTTCAATCCTTAGAGGTAGTATAACAATAGTTATCATGCGAGTATTAAGATGGCACCCTTGAGGCATTATATGGAAGAAAGTGTAGAAGTCCCATTTGGCAAAATGATTTTAGTGAGAACATAGTATTGGGGACAGAGTTCATCGAGGGAGACCCGTCAAGAATGTGAAGTTGATTCAAAGCTACAATTCAAGCCGCTCAATATAGGCAAAAGAGTTATGCCGACTTGAAGCGAAGGGAAGATGAGTTCGAACTAGGTGATAAAGTGTTTCAAAGTATCACCAACTAAGGGTGTGATGAGATTTGGGAAAAAGGGCAAATTAAGTGCCAAATATGTAGGTCCATATGAGATTCTACAAAGAATCGGGAAGGTAGCTTATAAGCCGGCTTCCAATGGAGTTCGAAAAGATGCACGATGTGTTTCACATTTCCCAACTCAAGCGTTATATCCTTGATGAAGCGCCATGTCTTGGAGCCCAGAGGATCCAAATTGATAGTAGCCTCACATATGAGGAAAGGCCTCGTGAAAATTCTTGATAGGAAGGTGTGTAGATACACGCAATAAGGATGTCAATATCGCGAAAGTGCTTTGGTCAAACCACGAGTCCGAAGAGGCGACGTGGGAAGTCAAGCCGAAATGAAGAAGTATCCGCATTTATTCCTTGAGGCGAGTTACGAGGGCGTAACTCGTTTTCTTTAAGGGGTAGAATGCGATAGAATTTACCTATTTTTATAGTATTTTTATGCATTTTACGCTTATTTTGGGGCGATTTGCACATGTCGGTGCAAAATAAATAGATTCTCCGCATATAAAAATGTGTTCATGAGTAACACAAGTGATTTTAAGTTGGCAAAATAGTGCACATGAGTGACACAAGTATTTCTCCAATGGGAGCCGAGTTAAAAACTTTTAAAAATGCGTGAGATTTCGTGGTCAAGTTTCGGGACGAAACTTCTTTTAAGAAGAGGGCAAGATCGTAATCCCTCGTAATTTTATGAATTTTATAAATATATTTTAATATATAGTTATTTATATTTTAATATATATTAGCATTTTAATGATTTCATATTTCAAAGGTTGACTATTTGAAAGTCAAAAGAATTATTTTAATAATTTATTCAAGTCAAATATTTATTAAAGTCATGCTTTGAAAGTACTTGAAATTGTTTAAAACACTTAGTGAATTTGAAAAAGGAGTTTAAATGGGCTTCGAGGAACCCAAATACTAATTCTAGTGATGTTAGAGTTCAATCATCATTCATATTCATCATCAAACTCTATTTGAAGCCTAATTGCCTTTTCCTAAGCACACAAGGGAAACACCCATATAAATACCTTAAACCCAAATATTTTACCACACATTATTTTCTCTCTCCTCACTCCTCAAAATCGGCGCCCTCTCTCTTCTTCCCCTCCTCTTTCTTTCTTCTCTTCCAAGAAACGATTTATTCCTCGCAAGAAACCTTCCTCCTTCACGCCGGACACCGCCGACCACCCGTCGCCACCGTGTTGCCGCCGCCGCCTTCTTCGTTCCTCTTTGCTTCCTTTGCTTTGGTTTAATTCTTTTCTTCCTCCTCAAGTTTTGATTAAAGATTATGTTTTTATGTTTTGTTTTAGTACTAATTATGATTAGAGGCTTTAATTTACTGTTTTAATGGTGAATCTATGATTATATAAATTATGTATTGAAAGAATAAAATTTCAGATTTGATTATTATATTTAGATTGAGTTTTAATTATCCAAAGCATGAATTTTTAGGGTGTTAAAGATTGGAAAATCATAGTAGCATGTTATAAACTATGAAATTGATTTAACTTATGAATTTAAGCATGTTTAAGTATGTTTAAAGGAAGTTTTAATAATTTATAAGTTGCTGGAATTTTAGAAAGGTTGTTATTAATGGAGTTTTATGGATTTTAATGACTAGTATAGTAGTACTATGCTAGGTAATATAAGTAATTGAGGTTTTAATGAGATAAACAACTTTTAAATATTTTTAAAGGGGATTTAAAGTATTTCAAAGTTGCTGGAATTTATTTGGAGTATTGATTTTAAATTCTATTGGTTGTTTTAGGCGGAGATTACCTCGTAGGCGGTTTTTAAGGCGATTAAAGGTGGCCTACCACTTGTCTACACAAGGTACGTACTTACCTATGTGTTGTTTGTTGTAGTATCATGATTTTAGGAAGGAAAAGTTATGTAGTATCATGTATAGGAACTTTTGTGAGTTCATATATGATTTCTATTATGATTGGATTTTACATGTTTTATGCCCGTAAAGAACATGTTGATTTTAAGAATTATTTATGAGTCGAATATCATGTTTGTATGGAATATTGATGCAAGCATGTTGGTTGGGCACTTTATTTATTAATTCACATGGTGGAATTAATATATTTAATGAGTTGAATCATGTGTTCCCTTATATTATTATTTTCACTACTCTATGAGGACTGTGGGCCTTATTTGGTAAGTTGATAATTTATACCTATGAAAGGTAAGTTGGTTGTTGGCTAGGTTTAACAAATAAGAAGGATTGAAATAAGAAGGAATTAATCTTGGGTTGTAAGTTGTATGATCACTTATTTAATCCTAAGATAAAAAGGAGTTAAGTCGTGGGAATGTTTGATTACATGTTATCCCGTATTGCCTGTGTGTCATAACAAGTAATAATTGGTAAATCATGTAAAGTGTAACGTGGATAGTAATAAACTTTAGACCCGGTGCACGCCTCGAAGTTGGACAATCGGAGTTGTGGTACATGGTGAGCGTGCCATGGCTTTTTCTGGGAATTGGATTGATCACCGTTCCTATTTTTATTCAAAGGTTCCTCGATATCGCAGGTCGCTATGGAATACGGAGTCGCGCCGTATTTCGTCTTCCTAGGTGAAGGCTGGTTTTTAGTTAGACAACTCGGTCCAATAACTATTCCATTAAAGTACTAAAAAGATGGTTAAAGTGTAGTTTAGTAAAAGTTGTCTACAGATTGTTAGATTGTTATGTTATTATTTATCCCTACTTATCATTTATTAGGATCATGTTAGGAATGTTTATGCATTATTGCGTAGTACTCACTTTGCCGATTACGTGCTTTGTTTGTATGTGTTGATCGTGGCTTTGCCTTATCGATCCCGTGATGACCCATTTTGGTGAGCGGATTCTTTAGTGCATCGACATCTACAGGTTTGCAATGTCGCATCACGGAGATCCGGGAATGGAGAGCTTGTGGTAGCGCATTGTTTTATCTATTGCTTTAGTAGATACTTTATATTTAAGTTTGGGTTGAAGTAACCTTAATAGTGTTGTTTGGTTTTAAAGTACTTTGTTTATTTATTATATTTCAATTCTAAAAGTTTAGTTATATGTTTTCCGCTGCAAAATTCTGAATAAGCTGATACGTTATCACACGGACGATAATACTTTGGTAATTCTCTATTATTTATATTTAAAAGGTATTTTAGAAAAGAGAGAATTATTGGGGTGTTACAACTTTTATAGTCCGTAGACTGACTAGGGTTTACATATAATGCAAACTAGACCTAGGGAAACTTTATAGTCCTAAGACTAAGCTTTTATAGTCCGTAGATTGACTTTATAGTCCTAAGACTGAGCTTTTATAGTCCGTAGACTAACTTTATAGTCCTAAGACTGAGCTTTTATAGTCCGTAGACTGACTAAATAGTCCGTAGACTGAGCTTTTATAGTCCGTAGATTGACTATATAGTCCTAAGACTGAGCTTTTATAGTCCGTAGACTGACTTTATAGTCCTAAGACTAAGCTTTTATAGTCCGTAGACTGACTTTATAGTCCTAAGACTAAGCTTTTATAGTCCGTAGACTGACTTTATAGTCCGAAGACTGACTTTATAGTCCTAAGACTGTCTTTTATAGTCCGAAGATCGATCAGGGTTCGCAAATAATGCAAACTAGACCTAGGGAATGAATCGGGCTTAAATGGACCTAAGATTTGGATCGGGCTTAAATGGACCTAAGATTGGAATTGATTAAGGATAAACTTGGACTAGACTTCACATAAAGATGCAGATGGGCCTAGATTTTGAAATGAACTAGACTTATATGGGCCTAAGATCGACTCAATGCTAGCAAATGTATGGACTCAACTTAGACGGGCCTAGATGAATGCAAAATGGACTCTAATGCATTCGGGGCCTAGAATGAATGCAAATGGATTGAATGGAGTTGTTTGGATTGTATGAAGGTGTTTGGACTGGGCTTAGAATTTTAGAAATTCGTTTTTGAAAGGAACCCCTTGTTTTATCTTTTGTTAGGAAAATATGATGGATTAATTTTGAGAATATTTTTGCAAATGTCGTGTATGATTATAATTTGTAAATGTCTTTGGAAAAGAGTAGAATAGAATATGGTGTAGGATTGATTTTGAAAAATGTAAGTTTTTTGAAATTGATTGAATATGGTAAGGTAGGATTGATAGGGAAGATTAGTTGAACAAACAGAGAGAAAATGGAAAGAGGTAGACATGCATGATGACTCGACTCAACTATGACCGGCTTCTAGATGCACTTTTAGGACGTACTCGACCTTGCATGAAAAGGCCGATTTTTGAATGTTTGATTAGGTGAGACTCCTAGAATGACCATGTATTACGCGGATGCAGATAGACAAGCATAGGAATGAACGCAGGATCGACCATTACGACGACTAAATCAACGAAAAGCGCGCGATGCATGCAGACTCGCGGCGCGCAACATTCCGCGCGTGGCGCACAACCGTGCATCTCGGCGCGGGAGTGGTACGCCAGCGCAACTTAATGCGCTTGGCGCACTACTCCCGACACATTTTTCGGGGATTTAGGCGATGAATCGGCCGATTGACGAATTTTTTCTTGTTTGTTAGGACGCGATTTTAGGAACGACGCATAATAACGACAATTTGACAAGATAATAGCAGCAAAAATTGCAATCACAGAAAATGTCATATAACATGGATGCAAAAGTTCCCACCTAAAGTCCAGTTCTATGTTTGAAAGTATTGGTCGGTTTAGGTTCAACCGAAAAGGATCCATGACTAAGAGATTGATCCCACGCTCGTACATACCCCGCTTAAAGAGGTGGCCACGTGTAAGACGCACTCCGGCCTCAAGTCGGAACAAGAGAACAATGCCATGGTTGGGTAGGTTTGCTTATAACTAAGATCCAACACTATCGCTCGAAGCTTTTTGGAAGGACAAAGCGCAAAACCACTCAGTGGTGACCTCACACATAGAACATGTGCTAATGACGCAAGGTAGATTGTCCTTATGGTGGCCGAACAAGAGCCATGCATATGCAAACCGTATATTATTCTATGGCATAAAAATAAGAATGAATCGTATTTTTCAACTTTCACCCACTCATTTAAAAAAAAAAAATTTTAAAATCCTCCCAAAAGAAGTCGCCAAATTGTAGGCGTGTTTTTACTTCGCCTACGCTGTGTTAGCGTGTATTAGGATTCGACTACCCCACCGTAAAGGTTTTATTGAAAATGTTTTGAAAGAAGTCGCCAACAATTCTTTTTAGGAAGAATCATAAACCTAACTGGATCTGGGAAAACCGTAGGGACAAATTAAATTATCCAATGTAGATTTCCACGCCCTAACTCCATAGATGATCAAAATGAACCAAAGATTGAGTTCAAAGGAAGGTACAATACAAACAGAACCATATTGCCCATTGCTGGCCTCTACTAAATATCGACTCATTGCAGATTTTATGCCAAAGAATAATCATATAATATTTTTATACACCCTAAAAATATTTAGTCTAAATTGGTTCAGGAAACACATAAAAAGACTAATTTTAGTGACATGTTATTAGACAATCAATATTACGGGGAATCTAATGATTGTTCAAATTAATCGATTAATATTAGAGCAGTTCTTTAGGTCTTTGATTAGCAAAAATAACATGTGGGTGATAAATGCATTAAGACAAGACAATCATATAATATGCATATAACAATCAGGCAGGCATACAATATACAAAGGCAAAAATAATAATAAAATATAATAAATGAAAGTATAGAAAAAGGGTTAGAATATACAGTATAGCGATTTTACATTAAAGATCTACATCATGAAAGAAAACTGTTAGTAACTTCAATATAAAAATAATTTATTTAAGGACCCTCAGGATTATACCGTGGTTTGGGTTTGAGAGATTGACAACCTTCGGGACGAGCAATCGTGAAGCCTGAAAATCTGAATGTATGTAGATTTGAATGTATTTGTGTTTGAAAGGTATGAGTTTTGTAGGGAGATTTTGTAGTTCGTAGAGAGAATTCGTAATTGTGTTCGCAAAGTATTCGTCGAGTGTTATGTGAAAAATCCGTTCTTAAATCTGTACTGAAATCGTGCATATTTATAGGGAAAACGACACTGCGCCTCACGCGCCCACGTCTCGCGCAGCTAACGTGTCAAGCATATGACGTGGCATGCCCAATAGAAAGCGTACACGTGGTAAGCGCTTTGAAAAAAGATAACAAAGAAAAGCCGCGTCTCACACAGAGAGGTGCGCTTGGCTTATCGTCTAACTATTTAATTCATTGCTTAGTCAATTCGTGATATCCTCTTCTTAGTTAATTCGTAAAGCAGGTAAATAAAGTCCGCGCTTGGCAATGCTCGGCTTGATTAGGCCTGACTTAATATGATTTCACGTTTTATGTATAATCTTAACTATTTAATTTGTTGCACTCATGCTACTTTATTTTCTTTAAAATAAACTTTAATTACAAAAAAAATAGATGAAAGAAAAATATTGAGTCAAATTTAAGCTGTCCTCACACCTTAATTTCAAGGGACCAAGTTGAATCTAATGATAAATTTTATAATTTTTAAGATTTCATTTAAGCTTAAATTAAAATTAAGCCTTGGTCTTATCTTAAGTAGTTTAAATCCTTAAAAAAAAAAGATGTAGAATAGGCAACACTTGATGGACTTTACCACATTGAGTATAAGAAAATTATAATCTATATGTTATAGTTTATCGTTTCTTCCTATTTAGGAAAACTCACTGGTCGCATTATCTCTATTATATAAGTGAAGGGGGGAGGAAGATGGTGTCCCCTTACAAAATGTTGGATATACCCTTAATGAATTTAAATTGCCATATATATAAAATAATCTTTTCTTTTTCCTACTTGCCATATATATTGAACAAGTTATCAATGGAATTAACTTTGAAATTTCAATTAAATATTAAATTAAGGATAATGATTTCCTCTTCTTACATATGTGTGATAAATTCTGATCAAAAATTAAATTGACAATATAACTTGATTGACATAGTCAGAAGAAAAAGTAAAAACATAAATTTTATATTAATAGTTATACTTATAATATTTTAAAACCTAAATGTTGATTATTATTTGGTAATCTCTATTATATAAATCAAACTCTTTCACTTTACTAATATTCAACGATTGAACCAGTGAACCTGATATACAAATTCTTCCACTTTATTTGAGCACAAGCTTGCTTCTATTTTATATTTCCTTCTCTCGATACTATATTTGAATAATAAACAAATAGCTAAGAAAACCAACGTAACATTTATTTAAGAAAAAACATATTAGAATATTAAAAATAACGGTTTTTTCACCATATAACCCCGACAAATTGAAAAATTCGTCATATACCCTCAATGTTTCAGATATGCACCATATACCCCTGAGTTTTCGAAAACGTTCACCATATACCCTTTTCCTAACTGACGTTAACTCACCGTTAGCTGTATTTACGATTTTGCCACCATTAACCCCTAATCCTAAAATCATAATACCCTAATCCTAACCCTAACCCTAATTATAACCCTAATCGTAAACCCTAACCCTAACCCACCCTACCCCCCCACCCTCCCCCCTCCCCTCCACCCCGCCCAGCCCCCACCCCCCCACCCCCTCCCCCTCCCTCCACTCACCGCCGCAGCCCCCCTCTCCCCACCCCATCCATCCGCCGCCGCCCCCAACCCCACGTCGATTTCCCCCCCCCCCACCCCCTCGATTTCTCACTCTCTCGCCTCGCTTTCACGGATTTCCCCAACCCTAACTTTCGTCGTTGCTTTGTCTCCTCTTCCCTCGAAACTCTCCCTCTCTCTCTCTCGCCTACGTTGTTGGTGTCTCCCTCTCTCGCTGCTGCTGGCTTTCACCGTATTTCTCACTCTCTCGCTCGCGTTATTGGTGTTGTTTTGCGTCGTTGCTCGTGTGCCGCCGTCGATGCCGTCTTTGCCGGTCCTCTGTCGATTTCCCCCTCGTAGCCCGAAATTCGAAACGAGGGGGAGGGGGTGGGGTTTTGAGCAGACGAAAAACAGAGGGGGGGAGGGGGTGGGGACTAGGGGAATTCGAAGGGGAAGAGACGTGGAGGGGAGGGCGAGAGGGGGGGGGGGCAGGAGCTGCTGGGGGTGGGGGAGGGCCGAGGGCTGCGGGGTGGGGGAGGGGGGGGAGGGGGCGGGCTTGGGGTGGGGGAAGGGGAGGGCTGAGGTGGTGGGAGAGTAGGGGAGGGGTGGTGGGAAGGTTAGGGTTTAGGAGTTAGGGTTTAGGGGTTAGGGTTTAGAGTTAGGGTTTAGTGTTAGGATTAGGAATTAGTGTTAGGGTTAAGGGGGTTAGGGTGGCAAAATTGTAAATAACCGTAACGGTGACTTAACATCCGTTACCAAAAAGGGCATTTGGTGAACAGTTTTGAAAACTTAGGGGTATATGGTGCATATTTGAAATATTGAGGGTATATGGTGAATTTTTCAATTTGTCGGGGGTATATGGTGAAAAACCGTAAAAATAATTATAAATGTCTGTTCCAATCAAAAAATTTGTAACACTGATGAATAACTAATTGAGAAAAAAAAACGTTAATATGACACGCACACATAGCGTGCAAAAGATGCTAGTTGAATTTAATGTAGGAAACTATCTTCTTTAATAATGTTTATTACATTAAGTTAAGAAAAAGTTAGGTTTAAGGAGACTTAGGTACAATTATGTTAAATGTTTCCTAATTGGTAGTGCATGTGGTAGGTTAGTGGGTGGACAAATGCAGCTGAATTGGGTAAACATGAGTTTGGTTAGGGAAAGAAGAGTTTAAGATATATTTAGGAGCGTTATTGTTGGCTATAATATATACTAATAAATGATAAAAAAAATTACTAATGGTTAAAGTTGTACATTCGCAAACATGTAAGTCAAATTGTTACAACTTTTTTTTTTAAAACGAGGGAAGTATATCATTTGCAATGGTTTGTTTGGAGTTAGGACCATAAGTGAGCCAAGGCAGCTAACAAGCCTTTCTCCTAAACATTATGATTTGACCAAGCTATATCATGACTAATTCATAGCTTAGTCAATTCGTAAAAAGCAATCTAATCAAAGCCCACCCCTAGCAACGCCGAGCTTGATTAGGCCTAGCTTGGATTGTTATATTTATTTACGTTTGTAATTCCGCTTTAACCCATTGGATCAATCTAAACTCGATGATTCCGATCATAATCTAGAATTCATTGACTCCAACTCAAAATGACTCGAACCCAAAACTATTTGACAACTCGATTGACGCGTTTGACAAATCCGCCTATAAGTGTCCATAAACATAAATATATAGGACAATCAAGTTAGCATATGTTGTATCAATGTCCAATACATGTTAGTCTATCTGAATAAGAAACTCTACCTCCATTAAGGAGAAAAACTTGATAAATCATTGTTGGAGTCTTTGGATTTTAGTAATTTTATAAGGTGGAGATACCAACGTAAAATCAAGTTGCAATTAAGAGTCAATTTGGTATCAAATTAAATTGATATCAAATTAATTTTGATTTGATCTTAACTACTTGTTGGCACTAATCCAAGTTCGCCCAACAATGGGACGCCAAACAAAGCCTCCGCGTAGAGCGTCCTTCCAAGTTGCAATCTCCGCCACAAAGAATGCCCTCGTTCCAAAACACTTGGATAGTTTATTTGTCTTGGCTACAAGCCTACAACTTTATCAGCATTTGCATTTCCCTTAGATTTACAACATCTCCCCTTCATTGCTTACAACAAAGTAGACCTCCCCACTTAATTGCTCCTTTTTCTCATGTCAATGGCTTCTCTTTTGACTCCATCTCCCACTTTTCCTCTTCAAACTGAGGTATCTCACTAATCTGAACTCATATGTATTGCTTTTTTGTCACTGTAAATATTAGATTTTGGTATTTTATGATTTATGTGCATTTGGTTTATGATTGACCAATATTCTATCCCTAGTTGTTGAATTGATTTGAATTGTTGCAACTATGTATCATTGCTTGGTTGGGTCAACGATGGTCGTGAATAATTTCTGGGTTTATTCTTGATTGTCAACTAAGTTGCAAAATTATTTGCTACTGGGAAAATCATATAGAGGAAATCGATCAATTAAGTACTAGCTGTTTTTTTCCTTCATTATTTACCTAATTCTAGGTTTGATGTGAGATTATCATATTTGAGTTACTGAATTAAAGATATATGCTTCATTTTTGTTTGTATCTTGTCTTCATCGGAGAAATCTTACATGTGATAATTCTTTAAAGTGGAGGTCAAGATTAATTCCCAGTGTATATAGGCTTTGAACCCATAACAAATGCGCAATGATCTTGAAACAATTAAAAATTAAGCTGGGGCAGAACGAATAATGATTTGAGCTCGGTTTGGTTTGGCGGAAAACATTTCTCTAGATTAAATTTGGCTATAAATTAGTTTCTTTTGCTCGACTCTGCAAAAGAAAAGTTAGAGAAAAAGGATAGATGAAATAGAGGGGAGATGATGGATGTGAGAAGAGAAAGAGGAAGGTAAGGAACACGGAGGAAAATGTAGAATTCTTTCCTTTTGACAGGATAATGTTTTCCATTCCTGAGTATTTTCCACCGTTGGAGAAAGTTATTTTCCATCCGTTACAAACTAAACAAAGGAAAATCCGACAACCACTTCCTTCCAAGTAAACACACTCTAAATGAAATGGTTTCTCTGTCATTTTTCCACATTTTAAAGGCATGAAATGCAAGTTTTCGTAGGATTGCAAATGTTTCCAGGGAAAATTATCTTTTGAGGATTTGTCTAATGATAGTTTGGCTTTTTAAGAAAATATTCTAGCTTTATATATGTGTTTATTTGCTTACTGTTTAATTTCACCATATCAGATCAATTATCACAGTGAGAGAAGTCCATTCACAACCATATCAGTATCAATATCTAGACCATCTGCTGGAAGAAGGGGTAAACGTTATGGTAGCTGTACAGTATCAAGAGCTACTTCTATTGAAAAAGATGTCCTGGACAAGGATGTTCATGTGGTGGATGAAAAGAAGGGTAAGTCTTCCTGCTAGAATACTAGAAATAATCGCGGGAAATCCTTTGATAACACGGATTCCTATTTCTCGATGATATCCCACGACCAAAACAATTTGCTGAATCCCGTAAAACCATTTCATAGAAGTTCATTGATATCTTCATTTTATAAAGTAAATCGACTTCGATTCTTGAATACCTTTTGCCTTTCTCGCTGTCCGTTAAGTAAATCGATTAATTAATTTCTCCATAATCCATATTGAAATTTCCTGTTTTCTGTTACATTGTATCCCAACATGATTCTGTTTATTACAATTTTCTTTTTCAAATGTGGCTTTCTCATCATATACTTCAAATGTTTTTTCTTGTTGAAGCTTGTACAGTGGAGATTTTACATAAATATAGGTATGCCCATGTGCACGCACACACAGAGAAAAGAGAAATCTAAACAAACACGACACTGGGACCATGAGCTTAAACATTTTATTGTTTATTACCCTGTTTTTTCATCATTTTGGTTAAAAACTGCATAAATTTTAGTTTGCATGTATGCAAAATCAGGCTACCAGAAACTGCAAAACAAAGTAATTGTTCTGTATCCCATTTTTTTACATAATATCAAGATGATACAGTGTGATTGCAGTTACAGTTACAAAATATAGGCTATGAGAACACAGAAGTTTGCTTTTACTTGCTATCAAGAAACAAAAGGAGAAAGAAATGTTTGCTGTAACTTGTTCAATCATCTTCTCATTTAGTTTAAAATTTTACAGTAGCTTTACTCTTCTGACTTCTGAGCTTCATTAATATGGGACTGTTGAGGAGCGAATTGGTAGTTTCTCACAGAATTTCCCCTTCCCTTCAAACTCTGTTACCTCTTCACGAATACTTTCCTTTGCTTCAATTATATCATGTTAAAATAGAGCCTGTTATGAATTAAATAAAATCACCTCTGGTGTAATATAATATCTTCAGCAGCTATCTATACTGGTGTTGTCTTTTCTATTCTGAGTTGGGGATGTTGATCCAGATTTTGGAGTAGTTGGCATGCATCATGTCGGTATTCTCTGCGAAAACCTTGAAAGATCACTTGAATTTTACCAGAACTTACTAGGTATGTATATTGCCTGCTTCCTAGAACATATTCTTGATATCAAATGTCATATTTGGAGTGCTAATCCGCTTTTATCTTGGCAGGTTTAGAAATAAATGAGGCAAGGCCACATGACAAGCTCCCCTATAGGGGTGCATGGCTGTGGGTTGGCTCTGAGATGATTCATTTGATGGAGCTTCCAAATCCCGACCCTTTCACAGGGCGGCCTGAACACGGGGGTCGAGATCGTCATACTTGTATTGCAATTCGGGATGTGTCTAAGCTTAAAGAAATCCTCGACAAAGCAGGTATATAAATTTGTCTCCTTATGTTTACAGGAATTGAACAGCTTGAAATTGTTGAACATTTGTAGCTGTTGGCATAGGAGCATTTAACTTAATGCGAGTATTCGAAATGGCAGGTATACCATACACCCTAAGTCGATCTGGAAGACCAGCAATCTTCACTAGAGATCCAGATACTAACGCACTAGAGTTCACACAAGTCGAGAGTTAACAGGAGTTCGGTATATATATACATACATTGTACTTATCTACTGTACTGATTTCCTCATTATACTGGTTGTACATAGAGGTAAAACGAAAGCTGTAGTAGAAAAAATCTGGGGTTTTTTTGGCCTGAAATAAGAACAGCTCTACTTCGATGATCTACGTGTTTCGACTACTTGGATGATATGGTATTCAAAGTCAAAGAGGTAGAATAACAATTAATTACTACCAAGAATTTTGTTGTTCCAAAGTAAAAGGAGATAATTATGAAAATTAATTCAAATTTAAAGCATGTTTGGCACTCCTTAAAATAAGCAAAAAGTTTCAAATGAGAAAATCGGCAAAAAATAGTTTTAGGTGTACCATTTTTATGATACAACTAGGTGTATAGTGAATGCACTTGTAATTTGTGGGGCTTTAACTTTTCGAAGGGTAAGTAAGAATAGTTTCTTTATTATTGTTTTGGTCCTCAGTTTTTCTATTACTTGCATAGTTTTCTTTTGCTAGGAGAGAGAAAGATAGAATATATTGCCAAAAATAGGAATGATGCAAGTAATAGAGAATTGCTAAAAATGGAAAACAATGCAAGTGATAAAAACGGGAAAGTAAATAATTTGTGGAATTGAACCTTACCATTTTAGGAAGTGTTTCAAAGGAAATCATTTCCACTAAAACCATCATGATCATGATAGAGTTCCCTAAATATCGTCTCAATCTCGATTTTGCTATTAGGATAAAAAATTCTCTACGAGAAAGAAAATACTAAAACACGGGATCACCATATAGAACTTCCGAATAACAACATCATAAAACCATTACACCCCAAAAGAAAAAAAAATCAAATTCATGAAACCACACTCTATCCTTACAAATTTTATCATATACCCGGGTGTACCGTGAGCATGGTACACCCAAGACTATTTTTATGCTCATTGCTCATTTGAAATCATCCAAATAAACAAAATATAGTAAGAAGGAGAGTTTCAAATGAGTAAATGAGCATAAATTAGTCTTAAAAGGGCGTATGATGAATGAACTCATCTATCCTTTCCCTCACCTCCCTCCTTTGTGTTTGAGTGGACCTCCCGCCTTCCTTCCTTTTTCCACTATCTCCTCGTCCCTCCAATATTATAGACCCGCTCTTTGTTTTTTTAAATTTTAAAAAACGACTTCTAAATGAAGTCAATAAGTCAATATTATAACTTGCACGTCTTTAGCAGAATTAATTAGCACAAAAGTAAACTAATAGTATATTATTATGAAGAGCCAGTATGCTGGATGATTAAGATATAATTATAGTATTATACAGGATTACTAATTCTTCATATACATCCAACATTACTACATAAAGTAAATGCAAATACGCAACTCCTAAACTATCATCTAATTTAAGTCAAACTTTCTTAAGTATTGTTTCTCACCAATGGCAGAAGATCAAGAGGTCCATAATCAGATTAATCAAAATGATCCATATAGAACTGCTTATCACTTTCAGCCACCACAAAATTGGATGAATGGTATGTTATTATCATAATTTTCTTTCTCTTCCTTAATTATTCTATTTGATGATCGAGCTATCTAATTTGTGTTTATCAACTGTGGATGGATGTGCTTGGGTTACATTGTTGCCGAAATATTATGGTGGCATTATTGGTGCTGAATATTGGATTGGTTTTTATTTTGGGCTAATTTTGTGCAGATCCAAATGGTTAGTTCTCCCATTATTACATCTATTTCCTTTTTGGTTTTATTTTAGTCTTAATCCAAATTATCCTGCAAATGTCATATTTTCCCCTCAACATAAACACACCCTCCGTCCTATAATATAATTCTCGTTTTCCTATTTAAGTGTCCCAAAATAATGTTTCTATTGTAAATCTTTCTACTTTATATATATATTTTGTTGTAATGCTAATGGTTATCTTTGTTCATTCAAGTTAATCTTATCATTTGAAATAATTTACCAGACGCCTTTTTGTATTTAAAAAAAGTAATAATAATAATTTCATTTCTAATACAAATATAATATTAAATACAAATCATGATATGTTCCACATTCCTTAATTCCCGTGAAAAATGAGAACCAAACACTATATTAATGGGACTACGGAAGTATAGGGTAATTGAGAGTTGTATAGTTGATTTTAATAAATAAATTAATAAGTTAATAATAAAGGCAACCTAAAGAATGGCTTCGATCTTAGACCAAAAATGAATTGACTGGATTACACATATCATAATGGCTACAATTATCTTATTGTAGCCATTGTAGAAATTGTTCTAAATCTATGTGTTTAAAAATAAATCAAATAAATAAGGCTAACGATTAATTAATTTCGTAATTCTTATTTGCACAAAAAAATAAGAACTAGTTATGAAGCCCTAAAAAAATACATAACTAATTCTTTTTTTTTTTCACTTCTTTTAAATTCTAGTACTCATTTATGGTACCCTTAGAATCTTAGACACTTAGCTAGTTATTAACATGAGCAATGCCTCATGTCATTACACGATATATAAGATCAAACCAACAATGCCATTGAAATTTGGTAGAAAAATGTTTTCTTACACGGGTAGTAATATAAAAGACATATTAAACCCGTTCCAAATAATAAAAAATAAAATTAAGGACCATTTTACAATAGCTATAATAAAGTTGTAGCTATCATAACTTGGGTAATTTCAACCATTTATTTTAATCTTAGATCGACATCATTCATTAAATTGACTTTAATTAAACTATTATTAAAATTTATACCTTAATAAATTTGTATATTAAAATTTTGTATATATTGACTTTATATTTCACAAATCTTTGTTAATGATAATAACAAAAAATCTAACAAAAGAAAGGAACAATACTCTAAAAAAGAAGAAGATGGCTAATAAAGTAACTAATGTTTAACAGTTTATTTTTCATTATTTTTATTAAAACTAGTATTTTCTCCATTTTTCCATGTTTTTAAGGTTCAATTAAATTAATGAATAAGATTAGTCTGTAAATATAAAGCGCTAAGATTTCAATAGTTATGGTGGCTACAATTTTATCATAGCCTTTAAATGACAACAGTCTAGAAATTATAGCCAATGAAATATGATAAGATGCTTTTAGACATATATAGAAATAATGCATTATATGTCTTTAATTTGGTATACTTGCTGGCTCATATGTCTTTAGTTTGGTATACTTGCTGCCTCCCTTTTCTTTCAATTGAATTACGGCTTTTAGTAAGAAAACACACAAGTAAGATAAAAGCAAAAACAAAGAATAGGGTATGAGATCGCAATAGACCTTCTTAGTAGAGATAAGTTAAAAGGGATTACATGATTTCCAACAAAAATTAGAAGGTTGGAGTGATGTAATTGTAACCTATGCAATTAGATGATCTAATAGTTGCTAATTAGGGTGGTCACAATAGTAAAGAGTTATTCATCAAGAAAAAATATTTAGTAATTTTATACCAAATAGTTTTATGTTTTAGGTGCTTTTCTTACATAATTGCACCCTTTCCAGAGTTAACCTCCAACTTCTAATACATAATTAAATCAAACGGTTATGAAAACAACGTTCATGTATAGTTTTCTTGTGCACCCCGTAATTCCTTTTGAAAATTTCATCTACATATCTGAGTTTCTTCTTCTTTATTATTATTATTTAAAATCATATACACGCAACACAAGGTTATATGATAAGACACTTTGAAAAAAGGTTCTATGATAAGAGGTTTTTAGTGTGTCGCTAAGGCACTAAAAATCGCTTTTTAAATAATATTTATACTCCTAAAAAAAAAAGCAAGGCCAAGTAAAGGGTCGATCTACAAGGTAATTGGGACTAAACGAAGACTAAACAAGTTCAATCATTGAGTTGCGGAACTTTTCGGGGGGTTTGAAATTGTTTTGAATGAACTAAAAATTTAAATTAAGACGAAACAAACAAATCAAAGGAATAAGGGAAATGAATTCAATAAGGAAAACATTAGAGTCAAGGTTATTTATATGAAAGAATTGGCAAAATCAGCTATAAATGCAATGGGGGATAAAATCAATGATCATTCAAGGATTAGATCTCTTCAAAACTCCTCAAGTCCTCTTTCAAATGGCCCTCGACGTTTAACGCTTAATCAACCAACTAAAAGCTCCTCATAAGGCATAAAGGGATCCCCTTAATTTCTACTCAATATCTTGGCTTACAAATTAAGTTGATACACGGGGATAAGAATTGGATCCAAATTTTGAGTAAAATAATTGTTACCAAAATACCAAAGGACAAATGTGATCAAAATCTTCCCTTGGATCTAAAAACACCAAGATCAATGCATAATCATCAATAATAATCCACAATCACATTAATAACCAAAGAAAGCCCTAGTTTCATACTTTCACACAAATCCAAGATTAAGAACTACTCACTAATCATGGATTTAAAGCATGAAAGACTGGAATTATAAACTAATCTAATGCTAAATATGATTAAAAGGGATTTAAGAAAAAATTAACAATAAATTAGAGAACTAGAATGAATTTAAAGTAACTATGAAAACAGGAGAGAAGAACAATCAAAAGAGAACCAATAAAAACTGAAATTGCAAATTATATTAAATCATAGTATCTTAATATTGTAGAGAAACACAATCATCTACAATCCAAATGCTCAAATCAAAAGTATTCAAAAAATTTCTCTTTGGTTCTAACCCTAATAATATTTGAAAACTCAATAATGAAAGCATAAAAACCGAAAAAGACTAAGCATAGGTTTTAAAACAGCACCACGTGCCTTACAAAATTTCCGCAATTGCGAAAGATGCAGGCGCACCAAAGTCCCTACCTAGACAACTCAACTTGAAAAGCGCATATCTCCTTTATTTTAGATCCAAATCAAGTTTATGGCCAGTCATTGGAAAGCTAACAAAACAAGCTTTCACCTCCGACTTAGATTACTTTCATAGGATTAGTGGTTCGGGAGATATGTCCAATTGAAATTTCCCTTACGAGATTTTAATGTACAATGTACGTGTTTCATTTGCTTGCTACTTTCGATTGCTTAGATGAGACAAATAGGCCTCTAAAGCTATATTTCCTACAAAAATAATAATTAAGTAGGAGTAAGCAAGAAGTTTAAATGCACCTAAAAATGGGTTGAAAAGCTATAGATTTACAAGAAAGACCCGAAAAAAAAAATTTAAGCAATTGAGGAGAAAAATGGTCAAATAAGGAAGAAAAGGAGGAAATAAAAGGAAAAAAAAGGACTTGAAGAGCTTATTAAGTATGTCTAAAACATACTTACATTATACAAATGAAAGATATAAAAGAAAATGTAAAGTGGGAGGAGTAGGTATATAGTATTCTTTACCTAGTAATATCATCACCAAAATTGGGAGGAGTAGGTATAACTAAAGTAGTTGGGATGGAGTAAATTGTTATGTTTTTATGTTTCTGTTTGATTTTCGTTGTGGGTTTTTTTGGGGTGGGTTATGAGGGTTTTTTGTAGGGTGTTAAATTAATTTTTTTCCTACCAATTTTTTTTTTTTTAAAAAAGGTATAACTAAAGTTGCCACTAAGTTGGAATCCCACTATCCCTCCCAAAATTCTTCCGTAAATGAGTTGCTATTCATTCGAAAACCCCTCATAAGTACTACCTCCGTTCCTTTTTAATAGTTACATTTTGACTTTTGACACTATTCACAAATTTCTCTTTGACTATCATTTGTGATTTATGGTTAAGAGGAAATATAGTCATGTGGGGTTTTGTTTGATTCGTCTCAATATGTACTTTTAGAATATCGACTTTTTATATTTTTTACAAATACAAAATTAGAGATATAAAGGCTCAAAGTTGTTGGCATGCGTGAAAAGTGTAAGTGTAACTATTAAAAAGGAACGGAGGTAGTACATCACACTGTGATAAATGGTTGCATTGCAAATATTAATATGTTCACATATTACTTATTAGAAATTTTGATTATGCATGCTTGCATTGAAAATTTTGATTTTATTTTAATCAGTGACTATATTTATTCAGATTTTAATTTTTTTGGGACTTTATAGCTAATCACGCATTGTGGCTTTAAGGAGTAAGGACGATATTTCATCTCTATTATATGGGAACTCTTGAGGAATTTGGTGTCCACCTGAGTTCCCTAAAATACCCTTTATGTTTTTATTCTTCCAAGATAACTAATGAGGGCAAAAAAGTCATATAACTTATTTTAAAAACAGGTCTAATGTAACTCAGATTTTTCCCCTAAAAAAACTACCACATTTTTTTTAGTGAAAGTAACTTCCCCGATTTTTAAAAACAAAAGAAACATGTACAATATCATCAAGGATGTTCGCGCATGCATCGCTGCAAAAATACTAAGTATTACTGAAGTAAAGAGTCCTATATATTATATTTTCACGCTGATTGTCTTTCGAAATTATACATCTATATAACTCTATATTGAACAAAAGTTGCAGAATATGGTTAAAAAAGAGTAAACTTTGATAAGTAAATTAAATTTTCAAAAGGTAATGATGTATGAAGAGTATTTATATAGGACTCTTTACTATAGTAATATTGTATTGAAAATTATTAAGTTTAATGAAATTGTACAAATTCGGGGTTAACTCTGGAAGAGGTGTATATATTGGGGTTATTAAGAAGAACATATATAATCTAAAACATATGGTTATATCGTATAAAATCCCTACACAACACATGGTTATATAGGTTACGCTCGTGCATAGATGGATGATATGTTGTTCCTTGGAGACTAAATTGATATAGTATAAATTTTCATGATGGGGAGGTAATGTGTGTTAGATAACCAATTATTCTTGTGAGTTTCATAAATCAACACTAATAAGTGTTGAGTAGACCAGATTCTTAATAATATATTGTGAACTGATCAAACTGACTATATATATCACACAAAATCCAACAATAACGTATAATATTGACTACATCATACAAAAACTGACTATATCAAATAATAGTTGACCATATCATTCAAGTTTTTGTGCACTGGGAATCATTCAAGTTTTTTAGACATGTTAGACCTAACAAAGTAATTTTTGCACCCAAAAAATCATAAGAAGAAATTTAATTTCATTTTAATTGTCTTTTGTTGTAGGACCCGTGATTTACAAGGGAATATACCATTTCTTTTACCAATACCATCCATCTGAACCAACTTGGGGCGATGGATTAGTATGGGGACACTCGACGTCAACTGATCTAATAAATTGGACACAACAACCTATTGCTCTTTCTCCATCAGAACCTTACGATGTTAAGGGAATTTGGTCAGGATCTATTACCATACTTCCTGGTAACAAACCTGCTATCTTATACACAAGTATTGACCATCAAAGATACCAAGTACAAAGTCTAGCCTTTCCCAAAGATTTAAATGACCCTTACCTTAGGGAATGGGTTAAGGTACCTCAAAATCCAGTAATAGTTGCCACACCCAATGACAACAACATTGATCCCTTCGAATTTAGAGATCCTACCACTGCTTGGCAATTACCGGACGGTAAGTGGCGAATCGTCATCGGTACTCAACAAGGAAATAATAACGGATCAGCAGCTCTTTTCACAAGTGAGGACTTCACAAATTGGACTAATGTTGGACATCCTTTACATTCGACTCAAGGTACCGGGATGTGGGAGTGTCCTGATTTTTTCCCTGTTTATGTTGGAGAGTTAGTAGGTGCTGATACATCTATTATTGGTGACAATGTTAAACATGTCCTTAAGGTAAGTTTGGTTCCTAGTCATTGTGAACACTATACTATTGGAAGGTACGACATTGGTAATGACATTTATATACCAGATGAAGGGTCTAATGAGACTGAATTTGGTTTGAGGTGCGATTATGGTAATTATTATGCATCGAAATCGTTCTTTGATGGTTCGACTAACCGTAGAATAACATTCGGGTGGGTTAGTGAATCTTCAACCCAAGAAGATTACATAGCAAGGGGATGGTCTGGACTACAGGTATATCATATACTACCTCTGTTTCTTTAATGGTTACACACTTTTTTTTTACCGTTTTTATTTAATTGTTACACATTCACTTGTTCATTATATTTGATCTATCACATCAACTTTTTACACTTTTCTACCTCATATACTGTAACCTAACCCATTTTAATAATCCATCCAAAACCTTCTCATCTACCCAATTTTTTCTCTCTCTTACAATATTTTAATGCTTCTTTTACATTTCCCAAAATCAAACATTCTTTAATTGTACTTTTTTCTTGCTTTTTGCAAAAAAAATTTGGTTCTCCCCAAAGTGAAGTATAACAATAAAAAAACGGAGGGAGTGTATTTACTCTTTGAACTTTTTGTTTGGCCATTGGTCACTACCATCTTTTCTTTTTATGTGTACAAGAAATTGATTAATGTTTCCTGTTCTTGTATTTAAGGGAATCCCAAGGACAATTGTGCTCGACAAATTTGGCAAACAGTTGGTGCAATGGCCGATCACGGAAGTTGAAAGGCTACGACACAGTAAAGTAGATTTTCCTTCTCAAATAATTAGAGGAGGATCACTCGTTGAAATATCTGGAATCACAAACTCTCAGGTTAAATTTTACTGTACTTTTCTTGCATACAAATTATACAATATAAGGATCTTGACACAATTATGGTTTGACATAATATTACAAATAATGCACGTTTGGACAATGCACAACAATAATAAAGATTAGCTCAACTAAAATATATACGGATACAAATAAAATACTTAGTATCCATCATTAGATATTTGTGTTTCGTTCATTTATAGACCAACAACTTAGGGCTCTTTCTATTCAACTTATTTTGATTTATTAGAATTTATATGAACTCATTAAAAGTTTTTAGAACATATTTAGAACATATTGGAACTTATTATAACTTATATAAATTTCTTTTGATTTATTTAAACTTATTTTTTCTAAAATAAGTAGAACAAAAAATATCCTTAATCTTTTTTCTTTTTTTGTTTTGTTAAAGGCGGATGTAGAAATTTCATTTGCAATACCAGAATTAAAGAATGCTGAGGAGCTGGACCCAAGATGGACCAACCCACAGATATTGTGTAGCCAGAAGGGAGCATCCGTTGAAGGAAGACTTGGGCCATTTGGACTGCTAACACTAGCTTCTACGGGCTTAGAAGAATACACTGCTGTTTTCTTCAGAATTTTTAAGGCCCAAGACAAATATGTGGTCTTAATGTGCAATGACTTAAGCAGGTTACATAACTATCCTTTTTAACTTTTTTACAAAACTATTTTGTTTCAAGTTTTTGCAACTTTTTACGCAACTACAGTGCCAAAGTGCCACCCCCCACCTTACCACCCATACCAACCACTGCAACCACCTATTAAACCACCAACTATCGCCCATTTGACTGCAACCACCTATTAAACCACCTATTGCGTTTAATAGCAATTCACTAAAATTTTGTAAACTTTGTTATTTTGGGACAGTTTAAAAAACCAATATAACCTAATATTTTAAACGGATTTTTCAATTTGTATTATTGTTTTCTAGGCTTTATCTACACGAAAATAATTTGTTTAAAAGAACCTGACTACATAATTAATACTCCCTCCGTCCCATAATATAGTGCTCACTTCTCATTTTTCACAGGATTTAAGGAAAATGGAGTGAGTATTAGGATTTCCAATAAAATGTATTTAATGAAGTCTTTTTTGATACTTTTGTATTGAAATTAGTTCTTTATTTTCTTTTTCCTTTAAACAAAATCAAAAAGCAATAAATGTACCTTGGAATGGTGTAAAACAATAAATGGGGTCACATGTTTTGAGAGAAAAGTAGAAATATTTTGGAAAGTTTGTGTAGAAACTAAGGATAATTTAGTCCAAACAAATTGATAAATAATAAAATAAAGACAACATTTTGGGACACCAAAAAAGGAATGTGAGCACTATATTATGGGACGGAGGGAGTAGTGAATTATGAACTTAATTGTTAGATAGAACCACTCAGACTTTACCAATTTGGCAATTCAAGAGCGGCAGAACTCGAAATTCTAGATTGTGTTTGCAAATTAAATTAATTAACATTAGACATTATTTATTCTATTTTTACAATTGTATATTTGCTTATTTGATTGCACAGGTCTTCTCTAAATCCAACTACTGATAAACCTAGTTATGGAACTTTTGTGGATGTGGATCCTGTTAATGAGGAGCTATCTCTAAGGACTTTGGTAAGTCAAAACAAAATTTGAAAAAAGTTAAACCATAAAAATATCCCAAAGTTTAACAATAATCTTGTTTCCTTTTTTGGGATATAGATTGATCACTCCATAGTGGAGAGCTTTGTTGCTGAAGGGAAAAGTTGCATGACTGCTAGAGTTTATCCCACACGGGCGGTTAATGGCAATGCAAAGTTGTATGTGTTCAACTATGGAACAGAAGATGTTAAGCTTACTAAAATGAGTGCCTGGAGTATGAATGCAGCTCAAATTAATCTCCCAACAAACGAACTAGGACAATAACAAAGAGAAACAAGATGAGTTGTTGTGATAGGTCATTGTTTCATTTTTTTTATTGAATTTTTTAATTGATATTGGAGGGAATGTCACATAATCCTTTTTATTTGCTTAATAGATCGTTACGAGACCATACTCGTCCCTCTAGGGTAGCCTAGGGGTTTAAAGGGCTTATTGCACATCTTAAGTGCAATCGTGATTCCTACGAGCAACGAGTTAGAGTATTTTTTAATCTATATTCACTAAATTGGAAAAAAGCATGAGGCTGCGGTGCAAGGACAGCGTTTTTCGACCCTTCGTGTATGGAGGAGTTTGATGACCCCATAATTTAATACTTTTTGTTTCATTTACTCGAGTGTGAGTAAAAGCTAAGTATGGAGGAGTTTGATGACCCCATAATATACACCATTCACGTACAATATTTGTTTGTCAATTGTCATACTTTCTCCTTACTTTTAATTAATTTATTTATTATAGTCTTTCTATATATCTCGATAGTCGCCATCGATATTGCTTACCAAACACCCCTTTTAGAGTTTTTGGCTAGTCAAAACTCTAAAAGTGCCCAAAACTCTCTTTTTACTCCAAAACTCTAATCGCCAAACACTTGTATATGCTTTGTACAAAGTTCGATAATTAGGCTACATTTGCTCTCTTCATGGCTTACAGTGTATGCGGGTAACGGGTTGGCCATTAATGACATAAGTAAGTAGGGGTGAGCAAAAGTATTGTGTGCCTAGGTTTTGGACTTGGAACCAGTCAATACCTGTCGAATCCAAAACCGAAATCGTAAATTTACAGGTATTAATCCAAAAGAAAATCAAACTAGAATTGTCCAACGTATAGCATATATCATGTCAACTAATAAAAGTAGATTGGCTACAACAAGATTTCAACCCGTGACATTATTTTGCTATTATACATAGCACAATTATCATCTCAACAACTTTTAATCATGCTTAAATGTGCACAATATTATATTTGTAACTTTTAAATGTTGAGTTTTCTTTATTATATTTTAATGCGAATGGAAAAAAATGCGTATCAAGTTTCGAAAAAATACAACCCGGGGCAACACCCGGCCCAAATACTAGTTAATCATCATGAGAGGAAATAGCATCCTTCTGGTCTTCGGATGAGTCATAATAGGAGTAAAAATACATCGTCATCATTATTAAGGCTATGTTCAGTTCACCTTATTTTTACTTACTTCAGACTAGATCATAAAAAATAAGTTCAGATCAGATCAGATCAGATAAGTTTAAATCATGCTTATATTTAAAAACTTATTATTATTGTTGTTGTTATTATTCACGGTACCATGATTATTATGATGATTATTATGATTATTAGTATTACTAATGCTATTATTATTATTATTATTATTATTATTATTATTATTATTATTATTATTATTATTATTATTATTGTTGTTGTTGTTGTTGTTGTTGTTGTTGTTGTTGTTGTTGTTGTTGTTGTTGTTGTTGTTGTTGTTGTTGTTGTTGTTGTTGTTGTTGTTGTTGTTGTTGTTGTTGTTGTTGTTATTATTATTATTATTATTATTATTATTATTATTATTATTATTATTATTCTTACTATTATTACTATTACTATTACTATTACTATTAATACTACTATTTACTAGTACATTTGTTCAACAGGATTATTATTATTGTCGTTGTTGTACTTATTAATTATTAATATTGCTAATTATTATTAATTTCGTTGCAATTATTATAAATATCATTGATATCACTATTTCAAGCTATTTGTGTTCAAGAAGAAGAATGTTCTTTAGGCATTTGTACGCTGTTCTTTTTTATATTTGTTCTAATTAACAATTTTGATATGCGATGTTCTTTTTTGATGTTGTACATGTAAAGATAAAGAACATGACAATAGTATATGATGCTTATTTTTTGAAACAATTTTGGCAGAATAATATAAAGTATATGTTACTACTTTATATAAAACATGAGTAGCATGAGACAACCGATAATCTAATGGTGTTGGCATCACCTTTAATTTTTCCCCTACAAGGAATTTCAACTTATCTTTAAAAACAAAGTTTATATAGAACAGGACAACAATAAGAAGAATATTTAACAATTTTATTCAAGATCATATGATTATATATATTTATAGGTTTATTTATAATAAAAAACAAACAATTGATTGATATAACAAAGAACATGTTGTTAGTTCAATACTTAAATCCAAACATGTCATCTATATATAAATAACATCTATCTTTTATTTTTAGAATGTATTCTTTAAATAGATTTTGTATGCTCTTTCAATATATATTCTTTTTTTATTAGTTATTATATGTTCTTTTCATTACTACCTAAATTCTTATTATAAATGGACCTTAGACATGAACAATATGTTCTTTTTACCATGAACAATATGTTTTTTTTACCTAAAATATGTGTTCTTTTATTTTTAATTGTATGTTCATATACTATGTGTTCTTTAAAAAAAAAAACTAATTATGCTATTATTATTATTATTAAAAGTTGTGCATAGTAATAAAATGATAATAATAGTAATAATAGTAATGAAATACAAAGTAATAATAATACTAGTAATAATATGTTTTATAAAAGATAAGTTCAGATCAGATCAGATAAGTTCAGATAAGTTCAGATCAGATCAAAAAAAATAAGTTCAGATCATATCATATCAGAAAAAATAAGTTCAAATCAGATCAGATAAAAAAAAAAAATTCAGATCAGATCAGTAAAAATAAAGTGAACTAAACATAGCCTAAGGGTTTGGCCGTTTGGGTTTCGAATTATTTATACAACCTCTGTTCTTTGTATTTCATTTCCTCTTCATACTAAGTTTGGGTTAATGGAGTATATGTCGGGGTCGTTGATCTATATATATTATGGGAATGTAGAGTTGTATTCAGGAAATAGGGCTGTATTATGGGCTTGTAGGGCTATATAGAACAGTGGACATTGGAAGTAGTTTTAATGTTGAGATAGTTTTGTGGGCGAGTCCCACACTATCACTAATATTAGTGTGGACTAAAGTCACTCATGTGACATAGTGATCATTTTTTTCAATATAGTCACCTTTTACAACCTAAAGTTAAGTTAATCTACTATTATCAAACATATCGATATTTTTTTTTTATAAATATGGTAACCCTTTCTTATATTAGATTATTGTAATGAAAGTTAAACTTTATAATATAGTAGGCTTTTTTTCTCACATAGTCACCCTTTACAATCTAAAACTACTCCTCTTTTATATCTATTATTTTTAACATAGTCATCCTTTATAACATAAATCACATCCACTAACATTAGGTCCACACTAAATCTAGTGTGGACTAGGTTGTTCATATAAGTATTTTACCAATTTGGATTGTATATCTTTTTACTTCTCGAGTTCTCGGGCTAGATGTTCATTCCTTAGCTCTGCACAACAGAGGTCATTAGTGAAATCGAAGAATGGGACAGTTTATAGAGTGTGATTAATATGCCTAGTGAGTTCCTAGGAAAGAGAGGTCAAACATGTGTATTGTCCAACTTAAATACCAAGTCTTTCCTAGTAAGAGATTTTCTTTGAAAAAATTTTCTACACTTATACGGTTATACTGTCATTTAAAACATATATTAGAAATATATAATCTGGACTTAAAAAAAAAGATTTTAAGGAAAAAAAAAAGACACATAAAATGTGAAACTCTAGCTTTTATGCTCTTCTTAAATCTAGCCATATACCACCACCCTTAAATAAAGCTCCTTTGGAAATAATCCTCCATTGAATAATAATTTTCAAATAAACTTAACCATATAAAGGCATACATAAATAAGTCATTTATTATTGAAATAAAAGCATTATATAATAACATTATTAATAATAACATTAATAACAAAATTATAAAAACACGGTATTCAAACTATTTTTTTCTTACATCTATATATATATATCTAAAACTCAAGGCAAAAAATTGCCATGCTGGCTGCTGCCACATGTTCTCCCCCCTCCTAAGCAATTAACACAAATTAACAATAAAAATGTGGGTGTTAAGACTCGAACCCACAACCTCTCCTTTGAGATACAACGACACTAACCAACTAATCTACAAGCTCATATTGATTTTTTTTATTGTAAGTAGAAGTAATTATGCTTCTTAAGTTGACACACCAATTCGACTCATACATTAATTGGCTTATCAAGTAAATGAGTAAATAAGTAATAATCTAATATACTAATATATCCCCATGTTACAAGTTATATTAATTACCTATCAAGTTTCTGTTTATAATAATAGTGATAATAAAACATCAAATTAACTTTGCTACATTATAAAAATCTCTAATGATTCCACCAAACATTAATTTATGTTTAGCCTTTTACAAGATAAAAAACACAAACATTACCTATCTGAAGGAGAAATTTGAGAAAAATATATTGTAGTTAATTTCAATTAATGTATAAATAGGCACGGAAATATAATTTGTCTTTATGACCCGAAAAATTATATTACAAACTTTATCGTGTCGAATCAACAAATTTAGATGACCGATCCATTGTATGGTATGAGTTTGTGAGACGCTGGTAACTATTTGTCTTAAATAGACACATATAAATTTATATATAAGTGATCTATTTAAGATAGAAAAAACTACCATTTAGACCCAGGTAACCTTTTGTCCTAAATGGGTCACTTTTACTTATATTTAAGTTACTCATTTAAGGTAAACAATTATTCTTTGTTCATAAATGACTCATTTTGACTTAAAAGAGTGACCCATTTTTGCGAAAAGTGAATGATATATCACAATAAATTTATTATGCACCCGATACTCAATACTAATTGAAAGTTATGAAGCATTGGAGGTAGTCATGTGTTATCTAAATTCATACAACGATATGGAGGCATGAATTTTAATTAATTTCACAAAAAAATGAATTATACGCAATGACCCTGGGAATCGCCCAGAACATGACTAGTTAAAAAATATAAAGCATGAATTTCAGATTAAACATCATAATTCATAGTACATCCATTAACATTCAACTTGATCATAACTCATTAATTAAGTAGATTATAAAATCCATAAAAACATACATTTCGATATAAAATAATTTCCCTAAAAACATGTACATTTGCAAATTGATAAATTAAGCTCTACACATACATGCACATTAAAAATAAAAAGACCACAAGTTGGAAAGGGGACGATAGACTAGAAAAGAGAGTTTAAACTTGAGAAAAAGATTGATTGCGTGATTCGTTTTATCTTTTACCCGCATTCATCACCCGTTTCTATCCGCTCCACTCGATCTATGTGTCACCCACATAATCCATCATTTGTATCCTTCCTTCCATCATCCGCAAACAGATTAGATAGATTGGGTTGACGGATAATCTTGTCTTCCAAAAAAAATGTTTTCATCTTCTTTAAACATTTATTATTTTCACCAATAAATATTGTAATATGTAAAAAGAACACGAGAAGAATGACAAAATCCTTTTTACAAAAAATTTATACTAAGTTAAATAGAACTCACCCTTACATAAAGCTTAATCAAGGTCACAAGCCGACTTTTTCCATCACCCATAAATATGGGTACCAACATGTCCAGATACTCGGAAAACCCGGTATCCGACTATTAACACATCCCTATCCCTAACTCGAGAAACTCAAAATTTAAAACTTTAACAAGTTATTTTGTTATAACGCACACAAACACTTGCGTTCTCTTCATCTTAATAAATTAAGTTCCAGGTTCAATCAGTTCAGTTCAATTCAGTTTAGTTCAGTCCAGATTAGTTTCAATCAGGTCCAATCAGGTCAATAAGTTCCAATAAGGTCCAATAAGTTACAATCAGGTGCAATAAGTTCAAATCGGGTCTAATCGGGTCCAATAAGTTACAATAAGGTCCAAATAGTCATTGATCAATAAATTTAAATTAAAAATTTAATTAAAAGTACCACTATGATTATTATATTTGTAATATTGTCTATTATTTTATTATTCATATTACTATTAGTGATTATAATTTTTTTAATTAAAGTACCACTATGATCATATAGTATTATATTTGCATTATTATCTATTATTTTATTATTCATATTACCATTAGTTGATTATGTTATTATTAAAAAATATTATAATCATGGTCAAATAAGGTTAACAATAATAATCATCATAATTATAATATTTTGCAATTTGTTTTTAAATAATTAGAGATAACATGTTTTCATTACTAATAACAATGAAAGATATAAATGTTATTAATTGATTTCCTACTAGTGCTTTATGAAATCAAAGCAAGATCATTAGATATATTAGTGGTGAAAGTTGTGTATAGGCAAGCATATAAATAGTATTTTTTTTGTTAAAATGTTAATTATAAGAGATAATTAATAATTACTATTTTTTCGAAGAATAAATTTTAATAACTATTATGTCATAATAAATTTTGAGGGGTAATATTTATGTTAGGGGTAATATGTATGTTATTACTCATCAAATTTTTTGTCAAATAAGTTCCAATCGCGTAAATAAGGCCTAATAAGTTTTACTCGGTCCAATCGAGTCTAATAAGTTTTAATCGGGGCAATAAGTTTCAATCAAGTTGAATCGAGTCTAATAAGTTGAATCGGGTCAATCGTGCCTAATAAATTGAATTCGGTTCGGTTCGGATAAGTTCGGTTCGGTTTAGAGTTATTCGGTGAAGAAAACGCACCCTTATTTTCCCCCAAGTTTGTTCCCAAAACCCCCTTAGCCCACCCTCCCCATGTTTTTCCAGCATTCGATTCTCCTGGACCCCCCTTCTCACTCCTCGCCACTCCTTCATAAACACGCCCGTATTCAAGAATTGAACTTCAATTTACTGAAACTTTGCACTAATCTACATTTTGGTTTAGGTATGATTTCAATTATTTCTGCAATTTTCGTAAAACTGGGTTCAATTGAGAAACTCGTTAGACGGTATCAATTATTGGACCAGACGACCGAGACTCATCTCCCTCCTTCCCGTCTTCTTAATATTGTGTTTTCTATATTTTATGTTACATATTGAATTATACTCGTCTTTCTTTGGAACATTCCTTGTATCTTTTGTCCATTGATTGTGGTTTGTTTTGGTACAAAATTGTATAACTTTAACATGGAAAATTTAATCTTTTGGATCATTATTTTACACCTTTCAATATGCTTAATGAAATTCCTCAATGTATGTTGGTTTGTTTTGAGGGAGGAAAGGTGTTAGGTTTTTTATGATTTCTTTAGGTTGCTAGTGTAAAATCAATGCTATTCTTATCAAATAAGAAATTCTTAAACTTGTTCCTGACTTTGATGAAATTATGTTATATGATACTACAGTAACCTCTTTTGGGTCTTTTCATAAGAGTGGTTAAAGTTGTCAGAAAGTTTAAGACTTGGGTATTGGTTAAAACTTACATGTAATTATGTTGCTATGTTCTTGCTAGTCGGTAATAAATGGTGGTGATGATAATAAATTCATATGTAATTTTGTATAGGAAGTCCGTTGCGAATGCTTATTGTAATGTGACATCATTGCCAAGCATATGTTCACCTTCATGGTTTTGTGTTACCATTTAATACCACCGCTATATTTGTAATGATTGGTAATGCAAAACTGTGAAAAAAAGATGTATTTGGAGATGGACGAGCATAATCACGGACACTGATATGAATATATGATAGTCCTTCATAAAAATGCTTATAAGATGTTTTGCTAAACTGTTCCTGCTCTAATTCCATAGGATTTTTTTTCTATGGTTACAGATTCACGTGTCTAGGTGATGGGATCTTTGATTGTTGTGTAACCCTTTTTTTTAGCTGAGTACAAAACTATCTGAATTTCAGTCTCTTAAATATATCAAACTCATCATCTTAATTTAAGTTTCTTCAATATTACCCCTAGAGCCCGTTTTGTAGGTGGCACTAAATGGTGGTCATAGCAATGACATGATATGTAATTTGCAAGGAATATCACCCTATTCATTACCATGATAATGAAATTTCATCCCTAAACATGTGATTACCATAAAAAATTTCCATTCCCACGCAATATCACCTCTTAATTGCTAGGGATGATAATTTAAATTTATAAAGAGAAACACAAGCCTCAAGATAATACCATGGACATTGGCATGCGATTTTTTTAACAAACCGCTCAAAAATTTATTATCATTATCACCATTTATTATCGTTTATCAAACGGGCTGTGAGTCTCTTTTTATCCTTATGACTACAATTGAGAACTTTCTTACAAGAGTTCAGTTTCTCTCCATAGTGAATAGTATTATTTAGCACGCAAGTGTTGCAGAATGCTTAATCTGAAATTCTGCTTGTGAAGTTGTAGGTTATTTTCTGAAACTAAGGGTAAAGCCATACTACATTATTAAACTATTATTTCCAATAAGTATGTCCTTAGAATACATATGGACGTTATTGGTATATTTTGTCATCATGAATTGAAGCGTCTACTTCTGTGAACCTGTCACTTAACTCTTTGGCATCATCTGTTATAATTCCATCGGTTCTGTACTTTGTATTAGTTTAGCCAGTGTCTGGATTAATGTCCAGCAGGGATTTTCGGCACCTCGTGCAGGTACTTATCAATTGGCTAAGTGGTAGAAATTTTCAATAAACAGAGAGGTGTAGATGTAGCTGTCAGTTGGACATTTGCAGGTACATCCAAATGTGACTTTTGCCTTCCCTATATTGATGTACATGTACTGTTAATCGGAAATCTTTACTGCTTTGTTAGTTCCAATATCTAGCGGTTCA